>RSEE01000136.1:17500-157775 GCA_003971905.1 Moniliella sp. 'wahieum' | reverse complement strand
ACAGGCGAGGCATGGCACTCTTTTGGCTTTTGACTTTCTTTGGCACCTACACACTCATGCAAATGTACGTGCTTGTTGTGCTTATCTCCTGGCTTCAGCGAGGCCATCCGGTAAGTATCTGGATCCTTATGCTCCGTTGCGTCATTCTCAGAATTTGGGACTAACTCTTCTAAATCAGATGGTGCGCGTTGACGTAACGTCGTCTTCATTCAGTGGCTACATCCAGCCGCGCCGTGAGATGGTTGGGTTGTGGTTGTCATACGTCGGCAATGTGGCATACATTCTGAAGCTTTGATGGCCAACAACTTCCGGGAAAATATTCCCTGCGTGCCCGCTGACATTGCCCCTTCTCAGAGCTCCGTGACGCTCGGTATCAGACCTGTCTCTTGGCTGGCAGTCGACCGGGGGAGATTGTGGTGCCGGGTAAAAGCTACATACAGGCGGCTTATGGTTAAAATGAACAATCTTGGACGAGCCATTGGGATTTCTTGTGCATTCTCCGCATATATGTTGGTCAATCTTGTTGCCTCCGAGACGATATCTTGGGGAAGCGGAGTCTCAGTCACTGTCTTTGCCCGTACTAAACGGGCCAAGCAGGCCATTCGCCGCGCTACGCCGAACTTTCGGAGAAGGACGAGAAGGACTCGTCTTCCATTTCGGATAACGACAGTACAACGGGTGCCGACCCAGTGTCCCTCACCTGTGCACGACCCTGAATCTATGCCTTCTCCGAAGACGAACTTCGACGACCATCCTGTTCTGTCTTGGCGCGGCCTCACCTCACGCTGACAATGGAAGGGAACTATTGCATCAAGTTTCTGGCTTGGCGCTGCCTGGAGAATGATTGCTTGTGCGTATTCTCTTGTGCCCATACGTGCCCACATTTTTATATGGAACGGAAAGCTAACGCGATCTTGTGACAGTGATGGGGTCTTCGGGTGCTGGAAGACCACAGCGATGAACGCTATTGCCCGGATCAACTTTGGGAAACTGGAAGGGAATGTGGAGGTTGACGGGGTCCATTGCCTGCCTCCTTTGGAAAGACGTTGGGTTCGTGATGCAGGATGACATCCATCTCCCGACTCAGACGGTGAGGGAAGCATTGCGTTCTCGGCCGTGCTGCGGCAGCCACACTCCGTTCCGCATGCTCAAAAGATGCGCGACGTGGACGAGATCTTGCGTCTTCTTGAGCTGGAGGATTGGAGGATGCATTGATTGGCGAGCCGGGCGCCGGTTTGAGCATTGAGCGCCGCAAACGAGTGACAATTGCTGTTGAACTTGCCGCTAAGCCTTCGCTCGCTCTCTTCCTTGACGAACCGACCAGTGGCCTGGACTCGGCAGCGCTGCAGCCATCTGTCGCTTGCTCCGCCGTTTGGCCCAGTCCGGCCAAGCCATTGTTTGCACCATCCACCAGCCCAGTGAAGACCTGTTCCACAATTTGACCGGTGTCTTCTTCTCCAAAGGGTGGGCGGGTAGTGTATAATGGCCAGATTGGTGACCAGGGTGTGGTCAACAGCAAAGATGAAGGCTTGGCCATGGCTTCCCGCAACAGCAACAAGATTCGTTCCTATTTCGAGCGTGCTCATGCACCTCCTTGTGGACCCAATGACAACGTCGCTGAATATATTCTGGAGTTGACGGCGACCACACGCGACCCCAGGTCACTGTCCTCGGTATGGGACGCCAGCCCTGAACGACGCGAGGTGGAAGCAATTATCGAACAAACGAATGCCCGTCGCAGCAAGTTCGCGCGGTGACGCGGTCAACCTCGAGTTGGCCGGCGAATTCGCTGCCCCAGCCTTGACCCAGATTCGGGAAGTGGTCATCCGTCAATACAAGGATGCTTACCGCGACGGTTCCTTACATACTCGCTCATTTTCTCGTATGTTTCCTATCTCTGCGAATTCGATTCACTGTTCACTGTTGGCTCACACCCTTTTTCCTTTTATACAGATACATTCTGACGGGTTTTGTCGGTTCCTCCGTCTATGCTCATATGGAGGAATGTGCATGGGATGCAAGGGGCGGCCTTCCTCGTCATCTTGATCATGCTTTCTTTCCCGGTTTACGTCAACAGCATCCTCGCTCGCTGGTTCGATCAGACCGATATTTTTGATGCTCGTGAGGACAAAAGCAAGGTTTATGCTTGGTGGGTGCTCATTGTGAGCATGATTGCGCTCGCTCTCCCACTCGCTATCCTGACTGCCACAGTCTAGTACGTTATCTTCCTCTCTTCTTACTATGGGTCTGCACACCGTAGGCTTACCATGGACTCCTACTCCAGTTTCCTCCCAGCGTTCTTCATTGCATTCTACTCCGAGGCCACTTGGCGCGCGGGCTACTTCTACCTTATGACGCTTCTTCTGTCGGTTTATGCTTTGGTCTTCTCCCTCCTGATTGCCTGCAGTGCACCGACTGCCACCATTGCGTCCCAGGCGTGCCACTCGTCCTTCCCTTTCTCTTTGTCGCCAATGGAGTGTAAGTATTCCATTCCTCGACCTGCTTTCATCCGGACTAATGAGCATGTCTCTGCAGCTTCATTCCTCGCCGTCTCCTTCCTGGGATCTGGAAGGCAGTGTCCTGGGCTAGTCCAATCGTCCATTACGTCCGAGGCCAGGTTGCCAACATTTTACACGATCGACAAGTTGTGTGTGCCCGCTCTGAACTCTTCCACTTTATTCCCCCGCCAGGACAAACATGTGGGCAGTACGCTGGCGCTTGGGCTACTGAGGCCGGCGGCCGGATCTACAACCCGAACGCGACGGACTTGTGTGACTACTGTCAGTACGCCACTGGCGATGATTTCCTCAAGACTCTGGATATGCCCTTCAATTACCGTTGGACCGCATTCGGCGTTCTGATTTGCTTTGTGCGTTATCCTCCAGTCGTGTGTATACTGTGTACAGAAGGCTTACCTGCGGGTTGTGACAGATCGCTGCTTCAGGCATGGCCTGCTTCCCCATCTTCTGGCTCACTAAACGCAGCAACATTTCCTTCAATCCGATTCCGGGGTGCCGCCGAGTGCTGGGCCGGTTCTCTTTCAAGCGTGCTTCAAAACCTGTGGGCTCAAATGAAGCTTGAGCCTTTGAATCTCTTCCATTCGACTGCTGGCATATGGCCATCGTCTCTTACTCGTTTACGGCTCTTCCTCTTTTATTCATGTCGGCCGACTTCATTTCATCACCCCGTTTTGGTCTCCTGCAAAAACCTCACAGCCCCTTTTCCACCTTTAGACGGTTACTACGATTGGACCGGGTATATTCCTGTCATGGGCGGGCGCCGCCAGGGGGCCCGCCCGGAGGGGTTTAAGGGGTACAATCCCTTGGGGTCCTAAGGGCGACTCACGATAGTTACGCGCTTGGGCTGGTTGGTGGGTCCGCTGGGGAGCTAGGGACAAGGAGAAGCCTCTCGGCGTATAGCAGAGGCGGCTGCAAGTGTGGCAAGGCTGCGTAGCACCGGCTTGGGCGGCAGTAGCGTGTTTGAAGCCTTCGGGCTCAGGGAAGGGGAAGGCAGAAGAGGACCGATGCTGCTAGACTGAGGCTGGGTTGAGACTGGGAGCGGCGTGGCGAAGAACCAGATCACACGCGGCTTAACTGGGCGGGACCGAGGCGTGGCACGAGGAGGCTCACGCGGACTAGGGAACTGAGTACTGAGTACTGAGTGCTGAGGACGAGGACGAGGGCTGGCGATCTACGCCGGGAGTCGAAAGGCGACTAAGAGCGGGAGGAGTTGCCTGTACTGAATCAATTGGCGAGGAAAGCGGGCAGGGGGTGAAGGTGTGAACAGGCGAGGAGGCAAGGGTGGAGGACAAGGGCGACGAAGGGGACAAGAGGTGGACAAGCGACAAGATGGACCGTGGGGGAAAGCCACGAACCATTCTAACAGGCAGGGGGGACTAAAAGGAAACAAGCAACAGAGGGAGAACGGGGGACAGGCTAAAACAGGGGAGACAGCTGCCGCGCGGGCAGCCCAGGAAGGTAAGGGAAACAGGCATGGGGCGACTAGCGTCGCTATCAGACACACTGAGAGAAGTAAGATCAACAAGCGGGGCGACTAGCGTCGCAAGAAACACAACAGGGAAGCGGGAGAGACGAAACTGAGAGGTTCTCAATTCACTGAGGCGGAAGGCGACTATTGTCGCTGGATACGTAGTAGACTCGATAATCGCGCTGGCGGTCGAGCCAGCCGCGATGGAACTGGATTAAACTTGGGAGCGAGCTCTTTGATCGGATAGAGCAGACAGGTCTCAGCTTGCCGATCGGATCGAGTCGGATCCGAACCATTGACCAACCGGGACGGGGTTAGGATGGCGAAGGGCGCACGCCGGCGCCGCTGGGCTTGCCATCCCGCCTTGGCCCGTGACAATTCCTGCCGTCTTGTCGCAACAAATTCATGTGATGTTCTAGGCCGTATACTCCTTCGTGACTTTACTATATTCTCTTGGTTTTGACTGGCATGTAAGACCGGGAGGATGACTAACACGATATGTCCGGCTTTAGATCCTGGCCGACCGAGCGAATGTGCTAGAGCTGAGGAGACCCTCCCAGTAGTTGAGTGGCTGCCTACGAAGGGCTACATTTCCGACATCAGACTCTCCATCAAGGCCTGAGCAGTGTGATGCGTAGGTTCTCAAAAGAGTTGAAGGGTCCAGGTATTTCCGGGTAGCGCACGGGTGTAACGGGGGGTTGCTGGCTTCCCAGGCGGAGACCTTCCCTGTCATCGGAGACAAGACCCACGGAGTGACTGAACGCGTCTTATATCCAAAGTCGGAGGCACAGCGGTGTGAACGTAGGAGGGTCGCGAGTACTGCTTTGCTGTTCGTCGGGCAGAGCAGACAGCATCTGCAAGGAGGTTGCGCGGAAGGGGCCGGACGAGAAATGGAGGTCCGATGGGCAAGGGAAGGCAAGCGAGCTAATCGGAAAGGTGGTTCCTCTAGAGTGGAGTTCACCTAGAAGAAGGGCGAGGGGGAAATGGTTAGCCTTTTGGGCCATCACACTTGCATCTAAGAAAGGCAGGCTCATAGAAAAGAGGGGAGCAAAGGAAAGACCAACTGATTCACAGCGAATGAAAGGGGAAACAAGTCAAGGGGAAGAAGTGAGGACTAAGCACGAAAGGCACAATATGAAAGATGAGGCGAGGGTTAAGGGCACGCGGACCCGAGACGGGAAACGAGGCGAGAAACCGGGTCGAACCCCAAATGTAGTGTTTGAGATTAGTAGACGAGCGCGAGCGGAGAAGAGACGATTTATTGTCGGTTTTGTAGTTAGGCCGAGAATCCGAGTCAGGATAGAGAAAGAGAAAGAACTTCAGTAGATAGGGTGAGAAGCCGAAAGCGAGAGTAATGACAAGGGAGTGAGGCGGCTGTATAAGCCGATTCTAGTTGTCACATTGAACGCGGCATCGGCCGAATGCGGAATCAAACGGTGTGCTTGTATGCCTGAAGAACAGACTGCGCTAATTCAGGTAACGGTGGCTTGTTCACCTAGTACGAACAACGCGAGTCATAAAATTCGTATAATGCTAGAGCCAACGGAGGAAGGAAGTTGCGCCGTAAAGCAGGATGGGCGCAACGTATACCGATCGAGCATATGCGATCATGACTGGCCGCGGAGGATCTCCGCCCTGGAAGATAATTTGCCCGGTGACACCTCTCACAAGTCTACTAGGAGATTGGCGAGTGTTTTGGTTGAGATAACGATAGCGACCGAAGTAAAGGTGATCTGGTGATATTATAGAGAGATACGAGAGATATGCTCGCGATTGATACTCAATCATGGTGCTTGCGAAAGTTGGCGTGCAAAAAGGTGCCCCGGGTAAGGGGTGAGGTCTGTGGTACCTGAATGCGAGACCTGAAGCCGGCTACATACGCTTTTGATAGGACTTGGCATGCAAGGGCATGCCTATACAGCAGACAACGGGCAAGTTGCTTAAACGCCTTCGAGCCTTATCCAAAATATCACCAACAGCATCTTCAAAACCTCTAGATTGCGACTTGGAAACTAGCATTTGCGCTTTTGAGGATCGGCGGTAATGCATCGTCAGACAAGGCATGAATGCAACGTGAAGCCACGTCTACAGCAGAGAGAGAGGGGGGGGGGGTTGGTTAGAAGGAGGAGAAAGAAAACATAAAATAAGGTCGCTCCGTTTCCTTTCCCATGGACCAATGATCTATTTACGCACACACCGCCCTCATATGTCACAGCGGTTTAGGTTAACAATAGGAACTTGAAAAGAGCCAGTGACGGTGGTATGGGCGTAGAAGCAAAGCTAGTAGTCGGAGAGGCGGAATCCGGGCAACAAATAGGACTAAGCGAACAAGCCAAGATGGGACGAAACACCGGTGTTGATATATATACGCAGGTGTGTTTCAACTCGTATTCACGCCC
Source organism: Moniliella sp. 'wahieum' (assembly GCA_003971905.1). Classification (NCBI taxonomy): domain Eukaryota; kingdom Fungi; phylum Basidiomycota; class Moniliellomycetes; order Moniliellales; family Moniliellaceae; genus Moniliella; species Moniliella sp. 'wahieum'. Next base: position 151,389 of record RSEE01000136.1, on the reverse strand, counting down.
TTAATCCAGGAGCATATTAAACGCCAATATTCAGGCACCCGGTACGTCATGGAGTCTTGAAAATGATTAACATGGCAGCGTTTAGATCAAATGAGTTGGGCAAGTGCAAGTCGGCCAATTAGGAATCATTATTGATTAGGGATACGCCCGTAAAGATGTTGAAGATATTTTCTGATCGTGCGCATGAACGGCGTGTTGACATCTGTACTAGGACCGCGCGAACCATGAGTCACGTTGAGTTAGTTTTCATTCCTTCCCAGCTGGCACCAGTCTTCTCAATGAGTCAGTCGCAGAAGCTCCTTAGACGAATAGACGTTCAGTGCACACATTCTGTGGTACTAAGGAGGCCGACACTGCGTTTGCCAATAGGTATGGCATGCTTGTTAGTGATCTCATGGTGAGTACGCAGGCTAACATACAACAAGTACGATCGCCATGTGCATCCCGATGGACCATAGCTGGGGATAATTGATTATCCTGTCCTCTCATTGTTCTGATCATGGCGGCCTTAGAGCGAAACGTCAACCAAATGATATCACACGTACAAGCTTGCCACTTTCCCTCCTTAATGCTCGTTCTCCTATCCGCGCTTGCTTACCGAACATCTCCCCTAGATCAATCTATCTTTTTTTTTCCTTTGGAACTTGCCGTTGGAGATCTAGTGTACGCAGATGATTAGCGGGGCAACAAAAATAATATTTCAGGGTCAGTTGCATCCTCGGAAGTGGCCTCGCTGACGACATTTTAAAAGTGATTCGCGAGTCTATTACTTCCACTTTTCCATTGTCCACCATTGCACCCGGCACGTTATGGCCCCATATCCAGCAACCCACCTTTCCATTGTAGATTTTCACACACGTGTACGCCATAGCACTTCCTGGGCGCTGTAAGTGCTTTTATATCAGATTCTGCCTTCACGAAACGTCGAAGCAGTTTAATTTTACAGGGATGTACTCGATGGCGTAAAAACGAGAAGCTGATCTCCCTCTACCGACAGGTAAATACTCCCCCACCTAAAGAAATAGGGGCACAAGTAGGGATGATGAACAAACGAGAGAGTATAGACTCGATAGTTAATAAAGATCACAATGAGCGACCGTGTAAATCTGAGATTTGTAGGTATCATTCTTTACAAGTCCATATTGACCCATCACAATGCAACAAAAGTACTCTCGAAGACGATTGCACAGCATTCGATGGTGCTAGAATGAGTAGTAGTATAAAATGTAATTCCAATAGAAACACAGGGAGCGAGCATAGGAAGATCAGATTCGTCAGATACGTCGTCCATGGGCACATCAATGACGTTTCTGACATTCAAGGGGGTGACGTCGAGGATGTATTTGACGTTCAAGGGGATGACATCGAGGACATATCTGACGTTCAGGGTGGTGACATCAGCGACGTCACTGACTTGCAGCGCGCTGACACAATTGCCTCACCCACGACAAATTACTCCTCTCAGGTATTCTATATCTTAAACATAAATGATGTATTTTCGTGATCCGTTGTGAAAGCGAGAAAGTGACATAATTCTGAAATCCAGGCATGACAGCTATCACTCCTAACCCTGGCCGCAGGGTTACCAAAGGTTTCTTTCTGAGATTCCATACCCCTATGCTACAGGGCGTGCGAAGGCCCCTTGGATAACCGCAGTTGATCGGTGACGCTCGCCTACCCAGGGGGAAGAGCTCCGTTCACAGGTTGCGCACCCCGTGCGCGTTCCATCTCCCCCCCTTTTTGCTCTGCTATCTCCCTTCCCTTCTGAAATCGCACTCTGGCACCTGGAAGAAAAATAGGGTCTGTATCCCCATAATGATAACGGGGAGACCCCCCGCCCTACGGCCCGGTCTCTGGGGGTTTCGTCCAGCTTGTTAGACTGAGCCACCTCCATCCTTATTGTTCCAGCGTCCCACCTTGGTCACCGTTCAACCGTTCTACATTCCACGCCGGTGAGAGTATATAATACGTATGTTAAAATGAGAAGACCGCCATCCCCTTGGAATGCCGAGAGAACAAGGGCTTCAGCTTGTGGAACAGACAGAATGCGACCAGAACGTAATTACCAGGGACGTAACCAATTATCCATTTCCCTTCGGTTTTGGCACGGCGAGAATACTAAAAGCTACCAAGACGATGGGCAAGATGCTTCTCGAAACTGCAAGGAATTAACAACTGAGTCTCAGTGGAGATAGTTCACTGCACGGTTGTCTACCACGTTCATCCGTATCCACAGTCGCTACCCCGGGTATATGACAACCAATTGTGGGCACCAGAGGGACCTGATCTTCTGGCAATTCCCCTGGTTCCCTAAACGAAGTAGGCCCTACCAAGCAACGCGCACCGGATGGACAGACGGTTTGGGCACAGCGTTCCTTTTGGCCCAACCTTAAGCTCCGTCAATGATATGGTGACCGAATAGAGGTCAGTGGAGGATGTTGACCAAGGGTCTGAGGGCCAGCCACCTCCGAGATCACTCTGACCTTTTAGGCATGCGCGAGCACCATGCCAGTATCCCTATCCTCTGGCCCTGTGCCACTTCTTCTTCTTCTTCTCTGCCTCTCAGTCGGGTTCAACTCAGCTCCTGCTTTCTCTTCACCACTGGATAAAACTACATTTAGGAGACATCGCTGGGGAACCGGATCGTTACCATTTAATGCCACGTTGGTCTTATCCATGCCATGCACGTGTGAAAAGATTTGCTGGAGGCCTTATATGGATAGCATAGCGGAGTACAAAATGAGATGAACATTCACATACTCATCCCCTCTCCCATGCAATAAATGGTTCAAACCACTGTCTATTGCACAACTGCGTTCTTATACCACCGACGGAATGTACTTCTAGGTGCTGGGGTAATCGAGAGACCTGAAAATGAGCAAAGATTCGCCGGTGAGGAATGGAGAAGAAGATAGAATAATGCGAGCGCAGAAGCCGGATCTACTGGACAGTGAGAACCTCAGATTAGGACTAAGGGCAGGGCGGGTGCTGATTGCGGATTGAAGTGGGCCATTATGGGAAGGCATCACCAGGGGCTCGGCCGCTGGGTTTAAGAGTACAATACCTTTTGGACATCCAAGGGTCGACTCACGGTAGTTACGCGCTTAGTTGGGCTGATGGTGGTGGATCCGCGCCGGCCCATATAAGGACAAGGACAGGCCTCACCGCGCGTGCAGAGGCGGCTGCAAGTGTGGAAAGACTACGTTACGTAGCACCGGCTTAGGAGGCAGTAGCGTATCTGACTTCTTCGCGCTCAGAGGGAGAGTGGCAGCGAGGAGCAGCAACACTGCCGGGCTGGAGCTGGGCTGGGACTGGGGAGGTGTCGCTGGACGCCGGATCACACGCGGCTGAACTCAGCTAGGTTTCGGCGGGGAACCTGGGTAAAGGGCACACGCTAACTGGGTTATCTGATATAGACGGAGAGCTGAAGACGGGAGCTGAAGATCAACTAAGAGGAGCTCCTGTACTGGGTTGATCAATTGGCGAGGAGAGTGGGGGAGACATTAATGACCATGGGCGGGAAGCCTAAAACCATGGTTAACAGACACAGGGACGAAAAGGGGAACAATTTAACGCAATAGGACGAACGGGGAACAGGAGAACAGGGAGGACGGTTGTCGCACGGGCAACGTAGAAAGGTCAAGTAAACAGGCACGGGGCGGACTATCGTCGCAAAAGAAAATACTGACAATTGGGTGGCCATGCGGCGTCCACCAATTTACTGGACAAGAGGCGACGATTTGTTCAGCTCTCGTATTGGACGTATGGACCAACGAGAGGCCAGCAACCGGCAAGTAGACCTTCAAGAATAAAAAGATCTCGAGACATCCAGCATGCCACGAGCTGTGCATTTGAAGGTTGGGACACCTACCCACAAGAGGATATATATATATGAGGTCCCTCGGTATTTACACATATCTTCATGTGAATTGCCACCGATCACGAAACATGAGACCGCCTCCTGGTCGAACCAAGTTCCTCAACAGGTCTGCTCATGAATCATTCTCTCAGGTCTCACCGACCGCTCACTGCAGACATGCCAGTGTCACCACATCTTTGGGAACCGGTAACCTGCAACCGTACTAACGCTGTAACGCTGTGCCCGCGGTAAATATGCACACGCCCCCCGACAAAAGCATTAGCACACCATATGGTTTCCTTCTGGTTTTCTTCTGAACCCCAAAGGAGGTAGGACTGGAACCGCAGGGAGCAATCCCGTTGAGATTGAGTGAGGCTTTGGGGGGTTATGAGTGTGGGACGTTTCATGGGATGAAGAGTTCCGAGATCTGGACGCAACTGAGGCTCATCGATGACTTTTTTGGAAACAGGGAGGGATAAAGAAAACCAAAAAAAACACCATAAGAACCACAACGCATGAGAGTACTACTTGAATGTATCCCAAGAGCCTGTTGCGCAGTGTAGCGAACCACAATGTGACGGACACCACCCCTAACCTGCGGGAGCCCAGGTTCCACAGGTACTGGAAGAGGGAGATCAATTATGCATCTGGTTGATGCGTCGCGCTACATCCGCCAGAGTAAGGCGGCACAGGGAAGGCGACGGCTCGTGGGAGGGCGGGTCCCAGAAACCTCAGGGAACTCAGGGAACTCAAGGAACTCAAAACACTCTTCAGGGAACTCCAAAAGTTCAGGGAACTCAAGGGAACTGAGGGAACCGAGGACACTGATAAGTAGCTCCACTGGAAGGAGCGGGGCGAATAAGCCAAAGGAATGTAACCGGAACTGGGAGGACACGGGAAGGGCACGACGGGTGTCATTGAGAGTCACATTATGACTGTGAGGTTATTGTCGAGAGGCCATTATCTCCCATGCAGCTGACCTGACCGCTGCTGGAAGACGTGTATAATACACCACGGGAGAACGTTGGGACCACGTTTCCGCGTAGCCCAGGGCTGTTGATGAGGCTGGTACCGCTGGTGTTACAGACGGTACCAAGCCAGGTGCGGGGAGAGGACGAAGAGGGAAGTTGGCACACGTTAAAGGGGAAAAAAGGAAAGCCGCAGCGAAACGGGGAGAAGGGGAAGAGTCAAACAGGAATAAAGGTCCTTGAGTGTCTGAGGTTGACAGTTCCCATTTCATCCATCATCCATCATCCATCGTGCCAACAACCAGTATACGGCTGTTAATGAATGGCGGGAGCGTTCAAAGGTGTGGGTGTGAAAAGTCATCAGGTTACCGGTCACCGGTCATGGGAGCGAGGCAAAAAGTGACAGCTGGCAAAAGCGATGTGGTAGCACTCAACAAGTCAACGCGTTTGAACGCGATGCATCTACCAACAGACAACCTTCAAGTCATTGATGGAAGATGTCTACTGCGTGCACTGATGGAAACGTGTGAAGAGGACGTAGGTAGCCATGTACCGGGAGGAAGCTCCCTCTCTCGCCTAAGCAGGTGGAAGGGTGACATTCGGAACTAAGAGTGGGCACTGTTGGGTACTGGGCACAGGGGGAGGGGGGGGAGGGGGGGGGCAAAAATGAGTGGTGTTTGTTGGACCGCCATAATTGCAGTTCACTGAGTGAGGTTACTGCACGGAGGCACAAGGCTGGTGGGGGAAGATAAAACTGTAGCGACAAGGGTCACACCGGCGAGGAGGGTTACCAATCAAAAGCTAAGCGAACAAAACGAAGTGTAACAATGCAGGAAGTGACATCAGACAAAAGGAAAGGCAGGAGGAGGCGGATGAAGACGAGTGAAGGAAGAGGGACGAGAAGAACGGGGAAAGGGGAAAGGGAAAGGGGAAAGGGGAAGAGGGACGAGGGAAACGGGAAGTAGGGGGAAGTAGGGAAACGTAGGGAAAGGTAGGAAAATGGAAAGAGGGGAGAAGGAGAGGAGAGGAGAGAAAACAAAGGGGGATGCTATTGGTACAAAGAAAAGTCCAAAAGTCCAGACCACCGCATCCCGACCACGCCAACACGCGAATCAGGGCGAACCAACACGGGCCAGGCCTTACAGACAGGCCATTTAGGTGAATGTTCGCGTTTTCCTCGTTCAGTTTTCCCCTGTTCATCTCCGTTCGTGCGTGCGCGTGGTGGGACGAAGCAGCGTGCCCGTACATGGGCGGCATTCCCATCCCGGAAGGCATGGTGGGAGGGGGTACCATGCCCATGGAAGGGTGGTGCATGTTCATCTGCTGTTGCATCTGCATTTGCATTTGCATTTGCATCTGCATCTGCGATTTGCTGTTGCTGCAGGGCCATCTGCTGATGGATTTGGGTCTGTTGCATCGACCCCATACCCATGCCCATGCCCATACCCATGCCCATACCCATACCATACCCATTCCGTATCCCATGGGCGACATGTTCCAACTATCCCGTGCGACGGAGGAAGAATGGCTCATCATACCGCCCGGGGCTGAGGCCATACTGGTCCGACTTGCCGACCTACGCGTTCGGTCCGTTCCTCCGGCCCTTCGTCCGCCCACCGACCTACCTTCCCGACCATCGTCATCCACCACGGAACGCGGTGCGACACGGACCAAACCAGCATCGCGACTCAAGTCGACCAACGGAGCATGGTTAGGGCCGGGCGAACGTCGACCGGTCGAGATGGCCATGCCACTTAAGCGAGACGAAGGTCGTTTGGTTCGGGAAGAAGGTACGTTGGAAGCGGCATAGGAGTACCAGCGACGCTGGTCGGACCGGTCCGGGTCCGGGCCCACACCGGGCACAGGTACCCCATTATCCGAAGGCGTTGCTGGCTGAGGCGGGCTGGTCTCGCCACTGGTTCCGGACCCCGAGCCCGAGGTGCGCGATTCCGTGCCAGGAGGGAACGACTCGGGCGGAAGTGGGACGCGGTCAGAGGAGGGCAGACGAGAACCCAGAGCCGAAGTCGAAGCCGAAGCCGAAGCCGAAGCCGAAGCCGAACTGGGAGCGGTAGGACCCTGAGCTCGGGCATGGGAGCCAGCAAAGTCTGAGCTGGTGCGCGGGCACCAGCATGACCTGCGCCATAAGTTGGATCCAACAAAGCTTGAGGTCCTCGACTGGTCCGTCGCCGATCGCGATTTTGTTTGAGCATAGCCTTGTGAGCTTCTTGCAAGGCCGATTCGCGGGTTTGAGAAGCACTGCGTTGCCTCGCCTCACCGGTCAGGCCAGTAGTTGATCGGACATCTTTAAGACTAAGAGGTCGATGGGGGCAGGCGAAACTGAGCGCAGCGTCGGGCCAGCTAGGGCACTGCCAGTTCGTGGAGGTTGCTGGAACCGTCGTTCGGTGCGGACATCAACACTGCCACCAGTGCGCTGGAAGGAAGATGGGGGCCGGGAGGCTGCTGGGGCGCGAGAGCGAACCGGGCCGGGCGAGACACGGCCCTGGGAAGAGACGAGGGAGATCGGGCGGGAAATTGGAGTTTGGCTGCTGTTGCGTCGTGACCAAAGTTGGGAGAGCGGGCGTTCTTCCTCCGAGTCCTCGGACTCGCGCGGTTCTACCAATGGACTGCGTATGACTTCCTGGGAGGAACTTTGGCTCATCTGAGCGACTGGCGCCGTTGGTCCATTGGTCCCATGGGCGCCGAGGTAGACCGGGGCACGGTAGGTCGTACCCCAGTGTCCGAATCGCTTTGCTTCCCCGTGATGGCGAGGGACTTCGTGGTGGGCCGAGATGGGTTGGCATCTGACCCAACGACGCGCCGAGGGAAGAGGGGCAGCAAAGGAAGTAGAAGAGCCTGCGATGGAATAAGTCGAAAGGCGTTTACTTTCTCCGTCTGCCGCGATCCTCTCTTCCCCATCGAAGGCGGACGTGGTGCGTGGTGCCACCCAAGGAGCCGAGCGTCGAGCGCCTAGAGACGCACTTGACCCACACTGGCCATGGAGAGGGTGGAAAGGCGATTGGAGGCCGGGGCCGGGGTGGCCCTAGGGCTAGGGTTCGGCGAGTCGGCATCACGATGCGAATGAGGACCACTGCCCGCTGCGACACTGGAAAGGAGAGAGGCGGACGAGGCACGCTTGTCACGTCGGTCGGCACTAAACATGCGGTTGCTCGATGGGGGGCAGCTTGGCTGATCCGGCGACGGCGGAAGGGCGAGTCGGACGGAGTGGGCGTGGTGGAAAGTGCACGGCCGGGCATGACCGTTGAACTTCTACGTTGGCGCCCCGGCTGAGCCGGACCCGCCGAAGGGGGTGCCCTCGTGGCCAGTCGGGCCGAGGGGTGCAACCAGTGCATTGATCCGCGGGCTAAAGCGAAGCGGTTGTGGGTGAGGGTACGGGTACGGTAGTGTGCATGTGCGAGTGAGTGGGTGCAGTCATGATGGCATGCGGCGCGGCATCCCTTCCGTCGGAAGAGGAGGTCCACACTTGACACCGTTCCGCAAACGAAGGCCGGGCCACCCAACGAGCCAAGCCATGCGCCGGCCCTGCTGGCCCTTGGGAATCAACCGCGACCATAGCAGGGAAGCCAACGCTTCGGCCGAGCGCCCGGAGCCGATTTGGCAGCAAGGTGAACGACAGCGGAGGAACGAGGTCGCGGCCATACCGGATCTGAAGCGAGGCAATCTCTGAGCCTGGTGGCGCGGCAGCGGGATGCCAGTGCCAGTGATGGGGTTGGTGGTGAAAAGGCGGCCTAGGATGATGGAGCGACCCAGAGCGGCGCGCAGGTTTCGAGAGGCGCATACGCACTTTCGTGTACCGATGCCTTGGAGGTCAAGCTCATGCTGCGTGGGAACGGAAGTTCGATAACCAGACCCTTGTCTACAGCAGAGGTGGCCGTCATCATCAAAGCACGCATGTGGCTGCTCAGGCCACCGTTGGGAGAGACAACGGCAGCCATGACACTGCGGGCCAAGGTTGGGTGGTTTGGCGTGCCTGATGAACCACTGGATTCAAGTGCGACCATGCTACCGCGGCTCGTAGCCACAGCAGGGTCTCTGCGGCGAGCATTGCGTCCCGAAGCGCCACGGCCACCCGAGGCTGTACTTTGAACAGTGTACAGTTATAAAGTGCCCGTTTGGCCCCCGAGTCGAGGAGACTGAGTACATCAGGGGGCCTAGATTGACTGAGAGGCGCCGGGCTGGCCCCTCGTTCATGGTCCAGTCAGCAACTGGACCTGGGGACCTGGCCCGCTTAAATGCTCCAGAAGCGAACCCGGAAGAGCGCCGTTGGTTCTTGAATCCAGGGGAACTAGCACGGGGAGGCGCTGCTCCCGAGGATCGCCGCCCGGTGGGCGACAGGGAATCCTGGATGGGGGACGGGAGCGAGCCATCCGATTGGGAGCGAGAAGCAAGCCACTTGGTTCGGATTGGGTTGACGTCAAACCTGGCTTGGCAGCACGAGCCGACGCGGCCGGACGAACGGCGACTGGCGCCACGACGGATGCGGGTCTCGTTGAGGGAGGAGAGGACGACCTAGGAGAAGGGGGCGCTATAGAGTCCAGTGCAGCATGTTGTCCCCATGGAAGGGCATCTTTGGTGGTGGTGCTTTGCAAACCTTCCCTGGATCGGTTCGCCACCGGACTTGATCCGCTTGGTCTTGACCGAGATGTGGGTCGATGGGTGGCAGATGAGTGGAGGTGACAACCGGCGTATCCACTGCAAGGTCGGGCTCAAAATTGAGGGCACCCGATAGGAAATCGGGGATGGGGAAGGCAAAGAGCGAGGGGAACGAGGTGAGCGGGGCTTCGAAACGTTCTCCGAATGGACGTTTGCGTCGACCGACTCTTTTACTGGGTCGATGAGAGCGCAGAGAGAGCCAAGCGGCGTGCGTTCGTCATGTTGCGATGACGGAACAGATGAATTCTCCCGAGCGGCAGGAGGCTAACCCGGCAAGAATTAAAAAAAGAGAGAAAACCTGTTAGTGGCAACTCCCAACACTCATGCGCGACCAAGAGTAGGGTACGACGCGTACGTGTACGCGTGCGGGGGTAGGGGGAGGGGGGGGGGAGGGGGAGAATTTTACGCACTGCTGCGACCACCTTGCCGTTTCGATCGACAACTTGGCCGGGGGTAAGATCCAAGCCATCCAAAGGTGCTGCGACGGAGAGGTAAGTAGGACGATCGGAAGCCATGTCGAAAGACAGCGGGGGTAAGCAGGTGGCTGGCGTGCCTGCTGTGGTGTGTGGGCTTGGTCATCTTCCATTGGCAGTTGATCTGCCGAGCAGGAATGGAAGGACTGGGTGGGCGATGTGGTTCGAGGCGAGGAGGGCGTGTCTGCGCGCCGTGCCAATGGGAGCGGGCGAGGCAAGTCGAACATGACGCCCTCGACGGGAGACTGGGAATAGGTGGTGGAAACTGAGGAGCTGGGCAGGTGGGTTGTGCCTCGGGTTCCTCAGGTGCAACAGGGGACGCAAGAGGCAATCGTTCGTGTTTCTTGAGCAAGTTGAAGGAACTGGTACGGAATCTACGCCAACGGGATTTTTAGGCGGCTCGGTGGAGGATGGTGCTCTCAGGGTCGGAGGGCCAAGGGCAGGAGCGGCGGCCGTGGGTGACTCGGACCAAGAGGAGGAGGAGATGGAGATTGGGTCGTCAGCTGCTGGCGAAGGAGGAGCCGAGACCGAAGCGGTAGAGTGGGAAAATGGGTCGGAGAGAGAGAGAAGGGAGGTGGAACTGTGGCCATTGCTCGAGCTACCGCGGTGCAGCCAAGGGAGGCGGGGCGGGGCGAGAGAGGACCTGGACTGAGCGGCGGCAGGTTGGGCAACGGCAGGTGCGGTGAGGCCCGTGGAAGGAGTGGTCGGGGTCGACAAGGGACTGACCTGGGTCCCATAACCCTGGGAGGAAATGGGGGTGACATGTGGGTAGGCGCAGGGGTAGGAGCATGCGTGTCGCCACCACTGAGATTGGGGCCATGGTGTGTGTAGCTTAGGCTGGTACTGGCGTCGTGGCTGAAGCTGGTGCTGTGATCGTCGATGGAGAGCGACACGCGGCTGTCAGAAAGAGGAGGGGGTACGCCTGGCTGCTGCTTGATGCGAGCGGCAGCGCGGGAAAAGACGCCACGCGCGCGGCTGAGGGTGGAGGAGGCGGAGGCAGAGGCAGAGGCAGAGGCGGAGGCGGAGGTGGAGGCGGTGGCGATGGGGGCGTGCCTGGGTGACGACCGAGGGGTGGCGGCGGTACTGAGCAGGTCCGAGTGAGACGGCGTGGCGGCGACAGCGGCGGCGCTGGCGACATGCCGGACAGCAAGTCGGGGGTGGGGGAGCGGGAGAGGCGGGAGAAGGTGGACGGCTGCTGGCGATGCCTGGCAGCCGACGGCGATGGCGGCTGCTGGTGCGTGTTGGACGGGAAGGGGTAGGCCGAAGGCGGGGCTGCGCGCGAGGCCGAGCGACGCGGGGACGAGGCGGGCAAGGGGGGGGGGGGAGCGGGGCAGGGTGAAGAGGGGCGAGGGAGCGGCGGGGCCGGCGGTTGGGGTTGGATTTGGGTTTGGGGTTGTGGCTGCCCAGCGTCGCGCTCGGCGCGGGCGGAGCGCAGGCGACGGAAGGCCTTCATCGGAGCACCGTCGAGCGTCGCAGCCAGGACTCGAACAGCGTCGCGGGGTGCCCCACACGGGCGACGGCGGGGGCGAGGAGGGGCGTGGGGGCGGGAGGGGCGCGGCGCAACGGCGAGGCGGTGGCGGTGGGAGGGGGCGGAGGGGAGAGGAGAGGAGAGGAGAGGAGGAGCGTCCAAGAAGCGAGCGGCGGAGAGCGGAGGCAGGCGGCGGGCGCCAAGCAGCCAGCATGTAGCGTATGCGCACACTGGCGCGGTGCGTGTGCTGCGCTCTTGGCCTCCTGAGGGGTGATGCATGATGCACTGCAGATGCATGCAGTGTGTGTGCGTGTGCGGCAGTGCGGGAGCGTTGCTGTGCGTTCGGAGCAACGGCGGGTGTGGTGCAGTGTGCTGCGGTGTGCGGTGCGGGCGGGGCGCCGGCGCAGTGGGCTGCTCGAGCTGAGTGCCATGGCTGCTGGGAGGTTCTGCGCACGTTGCACAGCGGCCGCACGCGTCGGGCGCCAGGGCGGTGTGCCGGGCGGGCGCGTGGCTGGCGTCAGAGCAGTGGCCAGTGGCGGGGGCGGGCGCGGCGTGGCGGCAGTGGTCCCAGGCGGCGGCGCGCGGGGGCAGCGCACCAGCGAGCGATCGGCGAACGCCGTTTCCTAGGTGGATCTGGGATGCATGACGATCAGCCATCCGTAACGTAACCACCGATCATCGATCATCGATCAGGTGCAGAATGAATGAACGCAGCACGTGTGGGGCACCTGGCCACAGCCCGCACGTCACCAGTCACCAGTCACCGGTCTCCGGTCCCCAGCAGTTACGAGTAAGGCCGCAGGCCAGTGCCGGAGCAGGGAGGCGTTGGGATCGGTGGGTTTGTATGATTCTCTTACATGCTGCCTGCTCGCGCACCACATTGTACTCACCAACACGATGGCCGCCGCCTCGGCTGCCATCCAGCTGGGGGGCGTCGTGATTTGTAGCGGATCATCTCCATGATCCATCGTGGCCGGCACGGGGTTGAGCGCGGCTGAGGCTCAGCCGTGCTCAGCATTCTAGAGAAGTCTCCACGACTGGCGGAGCCAGGCCTGGGCCCTGACCGCCGTCGATCCGCTCTAGGCTATCGTACAGATGGCGGGAACCCCCGACTGAGGGTACTGGAATGAGTACTACGGAGTTACGGAGAGGTACGGTGACGTACTGACGCCAGAGTTCTTGTTTTTTTTTTCACGTGTCACCATCACTCCTACTACTCTAGCTTACCTTGGGCCCCGTTCGGGCTCGCGGACACGCGGTGCATCGACCGGGTGGAAGCGGAGCTGGAGGGGGCAGCGGGCAGTGCAGCCGAGTGCGGTGCAGGCGGCTTGGCACTCTATAGGTAAGCGCTGAACCAAGCCAAACTCGGCAAGAGAGGAAGCCCCCGGTTAGCAAGGGTTGGCCACTTTGGAAGGGGGAAGCCGTGGGGGTTATGCCTTGGCAATTCTCCCGCCCGTCTGGGATGAGCGCTGAGCGATGATCGATGATGATCGATGAGCGCTTTGCTAAGGGCGATGGGCACTGGGAGGTGGGCGCTGGGCGACTATAGTGACTAGTGTCTAGTGACTAGGCGCGTTGGACCAACGACGGTGGGCAGTGCTGGGCGGCTGGACGCTGGGCACGCTGAGCCGTTTACGGTTTAGGCAAGCGGAGCAGCGTGGCGCCGGGGGCATGGCGTGGCGCCTCCGAGAGCAGCGCGTCGATCGAGAAAGGACATGGTGCATGGGATTGGGATGGAAGCAACCGAATGTACCGAGTGCGAGTATAGTCCTGGGTGCTAGTGTGGTGTCCGTGTCCATGTACACTGGTTCGGGATGGGTAGCTGGTCGTTTGTCGCTGCACTGCCCTCTTGGTGCTTCGTGTGCGATTGATTGCATTTCAAACCCACTCCAAGCTCCCCTCCAACAACCCCCCCACGCGACCGAGGGCACAACCGCTGGGCTGCTGGGCTTGTGCCGCCCCGTGCGTGGCCATCTGGGACTTTGGGCACCCACTCTGTCACACGTCACATGTCACAGCACACATTGTCACAAGTCTCTAAAACCATAATAGTAACCACCCTCTAACTGCAGAATCACCCATCCTGCTCTTCCCTACTAGCTACTCCCCTCGCATGACATCATCCCCGCAAGCATCGGTACCGGTTACCGTTCCCAGTTACCAGCTACCTGATACCTTGGGAAGAACCTCGCTTGACCGGAGCGGCTCCTTCAAGCTCTTCAAGCTTCAACGCTTCTACTACTGAACCCAAGGTGCTCAACTTGGTCAACTCAGAGTAAACACGGAGTCCTGAGCACCTCTGAGTAGCAAGCAGCGACCCCAACCAGGAAATTGATACGGAAGAGTCTACTGTAGGCATTCGAGGCACACCTCGTCCTCAGGTACTGAAACTCAGTTATACTCTCGGGACTCAATGCGCTCAGTACTTAGTACTCAGCCTTACTCACGACCTCCACTCTCTCGTTCCACATGCCACACGGCACCAGTGCAAGAGAAGACGTACAGGAACGAGTGAACGCAGGAGGGAGGTAACCGGTAAGGAGGTAGAGAACAGGGAAAGCAAAGCACTAGGACTACGGGAACGGAGGAGCGCTATGCCTGGCACGGGTAGGGGGTACCTTTGTCCTGTGTCCCGTGTCACGTGGGGCATATGCTCAAGATGGATTAGAGAATGGAGGAAGGACGGAAAGACCGAAAGGCGAAAGGAAAGGGATGAAAAGGAAGGGATCTCAACACCAGGCTCAACACCAGGCTCAACACCAGGCTCAACATCAGGCTCAACACCAGGCTCAACATCAGGCGAAACAGCAACCGAACCGCAACGCGGACCGCACCGTGACGCATCAAGGGACGAGAACCCTACAACGCAGGCGCAGAGGTAGTGGTGGTGGGTGGCATTCGTCGCGCACACATGTGCAAACGAGTGGGTAGTCCGTTCCAAGGGGGGTAAGTACGCGCAGGAGTTCCTGTACGGAGCACAGGCCGTCCGGACGATCCGTACATCCGACCGAAGCGAGTGGGACCAAAGCATCGTTCAAGATCATGCGAACGTATTGACCCGCACCGTGGGCGGAGGTGGACGGAGAAGCATCTTCGGTACACGTTAAGCGTTCGAAGACCATGCGCGCGGCAAAGGGCACGAGGTGGCTGGTGCGGAACCGAGCGTGTGGGTCTACCGAGGACGGGGAGGCAGGATCGAATGGAGGAGGGTATTGAGGTCCTGGGTACCGAGGGCAGCCAAGACAGAGGTGAGGATACTGTCGTGGGTGAAATCGACAAAGACGCGTTGAGATGCGCTGGTGGGGAACTTAGTTGGGTCCATGTTGACCGTTGTATTTTCACTCGTTTGAGTGGTTGCGTTCCAAGCCTGGTTGGTCAAGCGAGCGAGGAACTCTTGTGTCCACCCTACGCCCTGTGCTGCGCCAAGGGCGTACCAGCCCCATCGTACCCGTGGAACTGCATGTCCCATAGCCGTTCGTACCCCTCCCACTCGGCCGCGGTAAACAAGGAGCAAAAGGAAGATTGGCCCAGGGCAACAGTTTCGTACGAGCACATCTGTTGCATCGCATTCAACAATGCCGGGGTCAACTTACCATCCCAGTCTGCTTGTCCTTGGTCCTGGCCCTGCGCCGCGCAGCAGCACCAACAATGTGGATGTGATTCTGCAGGCGTTCGAGCGCTTGGTGGAGGTACGTCTGACGGAAAGCAGTCAAGCGTTCTGCCGTCGTGGCGTTCCGCCGGCGGCAGCGGGACAAGCAAAGTTACTTGCCAAGGTAGTGTTCCAACCGGGAGCTTCTGGGTGGACTTGAAAATCGATACGTGCGACCTGGTTACCAAGAGGGTGGGAGACCATCTCACCATCGGGCGGGACCAAGTCAGTTTCAGGTGGGACGGCAAAATCGTTCCATAGTTGCGGGCCAAAGAATCCTTGGAGCCAGGACAGGGCGGAATCGACAATGCGGCGTTGAGAGCCAGCGCGGACCAAGAGTGGTGCGGCGGTAGATGTGCTCCAACCCCATTGGCGGCGATTGGCACGAAGTGCAGCGCGCTTCGTCCACTTATCTCTCTTCTGGGTCGACGATGCCACATGGCTCGACACGGCCACACCTTGGTGTTGGTCGCCGACCAGATGGGCGTACTGCATGTGCGCCTGGACACCGCTGTGGTACAGTTCCAATCGTCCGGGGGGCGTGAGCAACTCGCTGCCCAACTGGTAAGACCAAGACTGGAGGAACGCAAGAGGACCTGAAAAGGTGACTTTGCCAGCCTCGCGGGCACGCGTGAGGGACTGAAGCGCATGAACGGGAGAGCCAGAGGTAGGATAGCGAGCGCCGTGACGATGAAGAATGTGAACTTGATCGATGGTGCAAGACCCTTGTCCTTGAGCGTTGGGCATCAAGCCCGACGCGTCGCGGTAGCGGAGATTGTCTATGCCAAAGCCAGGCGCAGAGCGGTAAGGCGTAAGCGGGCCCATGTGGTCAAATGGCGCCAAAGTTTGCACGGCCTGGTCGCCGGCCAAAGCGGTTTGGTAGACCTGGTGACCACGGGTGTGCGATGCGCCCGTGGGCAGCGCCGCTGCCGACGCCCAAAAGGGGAGCGTGCCAGTAGCCATGGGGCCTGGGTGGGACTTGTACCATGTTCCGGCCTCGCCCGGGCGGAGATCCAGCAGGCCATTGCCCAGCCCCTCTGCGTCGTCAGGGCGGTCGAGCGCGGGAGAGGGGTACCAGCAGCCTGCTCCTCGGGCGTCAGGGGTCGGTCTTCGTCGGCGGATTTCCACGGGGCCATAGAGGAGAGGGAAGCACGACGCTCGGGCGAAAGGAAGGAGCCAACAAGGAGCATGCCAAGGACAAAAATGGTCAGGTAGGACACGATGCGCACACGGCGACTCTGTCGAAACGTTTCCCTGCACGTGTTGACCCACTCGTCGATGGCGCGATGGGTGTTGGTGAACCATCCTGGGGTGCGGCCGACGCGCTGGGCCTTTTCCCGCTCGGTTTCGGGCTGCTCGTCGTCTTCGAGCAGGCCTGTTTCTTCTTCGCTGTCGCCGTCGAGGCCGAGGGCAATGTAGGAGGAGCCGTCGTGGCGCTTGGTGGACTTGAGCGCGAGGGTGTCGGTGGACTGGGCGGCGAGGGAGACTTGGGAGGCAGCAAAGGCCTCTTGGCGGTGGAGGTCGTCGATGCTTGCTTGGGCGAGTTGGTTGGTGCTGACCATGTGGGGTGTAGAGCTGGCTGGCGGTCATGCGGCTGGCGGGCGCGTTGCCCTTGCCCTTGCCCTTGGCGGGAGCATGGTGGGGGTGGGAGTGGTGGTGGGGTGGCGGTGGGGGTGGAGATGGAGGCACGAAGGCAGTGGGGGAGCGGGCGAGAGGGACGGGAAGATGGAGCGGCGGCTGCGCTGAGTCGCACGTACTGGGTGTGCTGGAAGAGGCAGTGCTCAATTTCATTGTCACACCGAGTGGATCATCGAGATCATCACCCAGCACGCATCAGGCAAGCCGCAGGCCGAGCGACGCGTGGAGGGCGCGCGAGCGACACTGCAGCAGTGCGCCGCCCAGCACCACACCCACAACACCAGTGCTGTGCCGGCACAGCGCCAGCATCGCCCTGGACGATCATCGATCACTGTACCTGCAGCAATGTGGATCTGGCCGCGTGGAGGCAAACACGCATGCCCCCTGCCCCACCGCCACACGCCCCCGTGCCTCGGTCCCCACCTGCTCAGCATTGAACATTTGAATGTTGAATTCCAACCCTGCCTGCCTGCCCCGTCTTCCGCTGCGTCGGTTCCGCTCTGCCAGCTGCCTCTGCCTCGGCCACGGTCAATCGACAGAGAGGTGGCGCGGGGTAAATAACAGTCACTGGGGTTAGCCAGTCGAGGCTAAGTGCTTAGGGCTGGCCTTGCCTCGCACTGCAACGGCTGTAAATTGCCCACGAGAGGAATGGTTAATCAGGCTGATTCCGCAGCATGCATCGTCCCCCTCCCGCCCTCTACCGCATCAGTCCTAGTCCTACGTATCCTGCATCCCTCCGACCCCCCATCCCCCTGGGGACAAAAAACAGCCTTGTGAATCCTGATGCATCTCGCCCGTTCCCACCGCGGGAAGGGGAGGCGGCGACGGGCAAGCCACGCGGTGGCCTACGCAAAGGCAGGCAGGCCAGTCAAGGCATTGCCCAAGATCAAGCCATGGACATCGTACGTGCCCTCGTACGTATTGACGACGTACAAGTTCGCCGCGTGGCGGGGGAGGTGGTACTCGTCCGAGGCCGCGTTCCCGCCCAAGATTTCCAGCAGGATACGAGCGTGGTGCAGGGCCTTACCGCAATTGTTGCGTTTGGCCAAGCTGATCATTTGCGGGTTGTACGTGCCTGCGTCTTTGGCCCGACCTACCTGGAGCGAAAGGAGCAGTCCCAGCTGGACTTCTGCATGCGCATCGACCAATTTCTTCTGGACCAATTGGAATCCCGCCAAGGGTTTGTGGAACTGGTGCCGAGCCAAAGCGTATTCGCGTGCCTCGGCAATGCACGCCTCGAGCGAGCCCATCGAGCCCCAACTGATACCGTACCGAGCACTGTTCAAGCACTCGAACGGTGCGCCAAGCCTGGCTTGGCACGAGCCAAGTGACTTGCCTCCATCTTGACGCGTACATATCCAGGAAGATGGATCCGGTGACCGAAGCGCGCAAAGCAGTTTTGTGCGCGATCTTGGGCGCCTCCAACCCCTTTGTACCGCGTTCCAGCACAAACCCATGCACCTTACCATCCCACTTAGCCTTGGCCCATACCAAACACATCCGAGTACGGCGAGTTGGAAATCCACGTCTTGCCCCATTCAACACCACCTCACCGTCGCACCGCCTCACATTCTTCCGCTGTGGTCTCCATCCCATCCCGCTCGGGTCCGATCCATGGTTCGGCTCCGTCAGACCAAAGCACCCCACCAGATCACCGCGTGCCATCCGGGGCAAAAACCGTTCCTTCTGTGCGTCGGTACCGAACTGGGCAATCGCACCCATCGCCAAAGAAGATTGAACGGACAAGATAGAGCGGTACCCCGAATCAACCTTCTCGATTTCACGTGCAATCAGCCCGTACGCGACATTTTTCACGCCGTCCGGCACAGCCGTCCTTGGATGGTCGGGCCTAGGAGACCAACTTGCCCATGGCAGGCAAAATGGCGGGTCCCACGTTTCGTTCCGTGCCATCTCCTTCACCCGTGGCGCCAAGTTCCGTAGCAAACTCAGCGGCCGTGTCGCGAATCGCTTTTTCGTCGCGGTCAAGTTGGTTTCCAACCCCACCGGATCCTCCCAGTTGTACTTGGAAAATCTTGAGGCGAAAAGGCGGAAAGGAAACACAACGGTCAACAAAACAGATACACAGACAGACGGAAGAGAAACCCCAAGAGAACGGTGCGGTGGGCCCAGCCAGCCGGTCCTCAAAGCGAGGAAAAAGGAAGCGCACACAGTACTACTGGTCATATTGAAAGGGCCACTGGACTGGACGTGGCATAGCCGACGAGTGTGGCCAAGGCAGGAGGGGCGCGCGGGCGAGCAGGCCCGGGGCAGCGAGACGAGCAGCAGGGGACAGAAGGCCAAGGACATTGGGCACGGGGGAAGGATGGTGGTGGCAGGGAAAAAATAAGCAAACGCACAAAGCACGCTAGAGCAAGCAAGAAAGAACAAGGGACGCCTGTACGTCGAAGCTCGGGAAGCTGAGGCCTGAGGGAGCAGAAGCAGAGCTGATCTAAGCGGGGGGGCTGCCGTCAATGCGTCAACGGTCAACAGTGGGTCCTTGCACGGTGGTGGTGCGCCCAGAGGCAGAGGCAGAGGCAGAGACAACCCAGAACCCAGAACCAAGAACCGTGCTCGCGGGGCGGCTGGGGCGCTCGGCGTGGATCGGGCGGGCGGAGCGTCGTTTGGGTGCGTGCTGCCCGAATGCTGCCCGCCTGCTGCCGCCTGCCGGCTGAGCTCAGCCATCACCGATCAGCCATTCTCGGAGCTCACGCTGAGTCAGTGACCCCACTGGACGGTCGGTGACCGGTGACCGGGTGACCCCGCGCCGTGCGCCGCCAATGGGGCGGGAAAGGCGGAATGAGGAATACCCCACACGCTCACTCACCCGGCTGCCTTGTGCGGTTGGGGTTAAAATTAAAAGGCCCAAGGCCCAAGGCCCAAGGCCTACGGCCTAAAGGTTACGGGCCGGTTACCGCAGGTGCCGGTTCGGCCTTAGGTCTTACGCCTGAGACCATACGGGGGCGCTGTGGGGCCAACAGCAAGTGGTAGTAAGTACCAAGTAGCCGCCAACAGCGATGGCATGGTGCATGGACAGGCATGCTGGGGCCGAACCCGCGACGAAAATTGGCTCGGTTGAAGCCGGTGAGCCTCAGCCCCCATGCTGGAGATCAACACCTGAGCGCCTGAGCGAGCACAGAGCTGAGCAGCTGTGACACGTGACATGCGAGTCGAATTGCCCGCCTACAAGCTATTCACACGGCGCCCTTTGGTATATGGTACGCGTTAGCCCCCCTCCCCCCCCGTCGGTCCCTGTTAGCGTCCCCACGCAGCATAGCAGATTTCACGTGTGATGTAGGTGCAAGAAGGCCAAGTACAACGAGCTACGAGAGCGAAGAACCACACGCCACAAACCACGAGCAAAAAGGTGTGGCTCATGATCATCGATCATTAATCATTGACCATGGTGCGCCTTGGACAACAGCGCACCACTACGTCTTTTTGTTTTGGCGCCAAAATGCGCGGCCGCCCAAGTACACAGTACACAGTACTCCGTACTCCGTACTCCATAGTCGGTACTCAGCACTCACTTAGAGCAGCCGGGCGCGAATGCGGTCGAGGTCAAGGGAGGAGAAACCAAGCTGGTTAGTGAGGTACCCTTGTGCGCCCCCGTGTGTGGCGCGGAGGCAAGCGAGAAAGTTGATCACATGCTCGTCGGACCGCATCAGGTTCTCCATGAACGCCAACTTGGGGGAAGGGGTGGCGTCCTGCTGGAACGCGTCTTGTCCACTGGCCAGAACTCGGCTGAGCGAGGGCCAAGGCTAGATGCGGGCGGAGCAGTGGGGGCAGGGGAGGTGGCAGACTGGGACGCGGACTGGGACGCGGACGCGTGTTGCTTGGCACTTGCGTAGACGAGGGAAAGTTGACGTAACTGGTCTCGTGCTGGCTCGAGGCCGATGCGGGACAAAGAATAGTCATGCGCAATCAACCTGTCCTGGACGCCTACCAGATCAAGGATCAAAGCGGCAAGCACGCCGTACGGTCCTTGCCCACCTGGCAATGGAAGAGGAGGTTGTGACCGTCCGGCGCATCTCGAATATGTTCGAACACAGCACGGTAAACCGGGGTGTGGGTAACCAAGATGTCCATGTAGAGTACTTGGAACGCCTTGGCCACCTGCTCTGAGGAACCGGTAAACGTAGAAAAGTCCAGGGAACTTGGAGGCTGAGCGGGCGGGAACCAAACTACCTTGATGCCCTCCATTGGGGGCGGGGGGAGCGCCGCGCGCTCCTGCTCCGACCGCAGAAAACACTGGACCCGCCGAGCTGTGCCAGGTCCTGCATACCTTGCGGTGAGAGCTGGTGCAGCGATGCCGAGCGGAACACGCGACCGGACTTCAACGTCGGAGCAACTTGCATGTCGGTGCCGCATTGTCCTACATCGCGCACATTGTGCACCCCCGAAACGGTGAGGAAGGGCGCAGCGGCCAAGACGCGCTGCACCAGCGGTTCAGGTAGGCTGGTGAAGAGACCTTGGTGCGTGGCCTGGGCGACGGTGAGCTCGGTCATGATGGTGGAGCAGACGCAGGAGCATCCACACCCCAACGGGCCAGGAACCGCCCTGATCTGATTGGCCAGGGCAGGCCGCCGGTGGCCGGCCGGTGACTCGGTGGCGCGACTGCAACTCTGCAACTCAGTGCTCAGTCTCGGTATTGACTCAGTATCCAGGTTGTGACGTGGGGGTGATATCGGTAGCTTAGACGTAGGGGCACTAGACACCTGTTCGTATCAGAGCAGGCGCTGCGCGCGCCGGGAAAGCGCCTTTGCTGTCCTCCTTTTCTGGTGGTTGGTATCCTGTGGCTGTCCGCACCACGGCCCGCTCTTCGCTTGACTCGTAACGCGTAACGCGTAACGCGCGCTACGGGTTAACCGCTACCTCGTTTCCGCTCCTGGAGACCGATTGACTGGCCCCCGGCCGGCATCTCTGCTGCAGACTGCTCGTCGGAGATGTTCCCCACCACCACAAGTACGTACCGGCACAGCGAGTGGAGCATGCGATGTGATGTGCATGTGATGTTTGATGCATGATCGATTGTCGATGATCGATGATCGATGATCGATGATCGAGATGATCCCCCGCCCAGGCCATTAGCCATTCCTATAAGAATGGTCTTCCCCGCACGTTGTGTATTCTTCCACAGCACACAGAAGAGCATGCGCAAAACGTGAAGCTTGAATATTGAATCTTGACATCCAATTTGAAGCTTGAACGCGGCTCACTGGCACGCTAACAGGCTAAGCAAGAACATCAATTGACTAAGGGGGAAATGAAACGCAGTGACCCATTCGACGGCGCGCTTTGTAAGAACACGCAAAGGGCAAGATGATCCTTGATGCATGATCGATTATCGATTATCGATTATCCCGAGGGCCTAAGCTGCACACTAACCAATGCAGGAGTGAGAAGTGAGATCGCCAGAGAACCACATGTCACATGCGGGCGTCCCTCCATGGATCCTACAGAGTGCAAGAAAACACGAGCTCAACGTACTTGTATCAAGCTTCAAAGGGGGAGCACTTCCAAACTGAGTTCGTGTGCGTACTGTGAGTTGACCCTTTGGATGATGGTAAAAATTGCGCCTGCTGGGATTCTACCAGACGGATTGTTGGAGGGAGGACAGATGTCCCAACGAGGGGCTGGGAGAACGTATGGAGTCTAGAACTGTGCGTAGGCGAGACCTGCGATTCTCATATCCACAGAGTGTGTGGTGAACGTGGTGAACGTGGTGGTGGAACCGCACGTGTTAAATGCTGATCGGGGTAGGTTATATCGCGCCCAACCATGAGCCTTTCGGGGATTCACCTCTGTGCCCCCACAACATCGGCCTAGCGTATCAAGTTTCTACAATAAACTACGAAGTAATTCCCGAGCCGCTTCTGGCACCAACCTGTGGACAACCCACCACAACAAGTCAAACTGACCGGTGCATTGCCAACCCAACAACAACGCAACCCGGCGCAGGTGGGGCGAGTCAAGCGGCTGAGGATAGATGATATCGATGATCACCAATGAAGAGGACCACCAGTGGGCGTCATGTCGGTGGTGTATGAAACCCAAACGAACGTATAGAAGGAGACCATCCCTGGCACCGAGGGGAGCATGACTCCTTCGCCCTCGATCATTCTTTCCTGGATGATTTTACATTTTACCGGCACCAATACCGTACAGGCATCTATGTGTCAAGACGAGCAGGGGGAGCCATCAATTCAAGTAAAGAAGCTGAGCGCGCCTATTGAAGCCCTTTTTATGGTGTGTGGTTTCAATCGTTGTGGTGGGGAGCATATCAGCGGCGGATAGGAGAGACAAAGGGTAATGAGCCAAAAAAACGAGTGGAGCGAGAGAGGAACAGAGAGGGTCACACATGGACACGCCGCCGTGTCCGTGGCGAGAAGAAAAAAAAGGGGAGAGGGGAAAGCACGTGCGGGTGTGTAGAGTTAAAGAGAGGACAAAAGTGGGAGTGTATAAGGTGGAATGGTATGGTGCGGTGTAATATGGTGTGGTGGTGGGAGAGATGCTTAGTGCAGACACCTCTTACAACCACGCCGACTCAGCACTCCGTACCGAGCATTAATCTTTACGGCTCAACTCGCCGGCCGGAAGGGCCATGACGGACGTTTCGGCGGTTACCACGCCCGTGGCGGCGGTATAAAACGCACAAGCGGCACACACGATGCCCATCGCTCCGCCTGCTGTGCCAACATGAGCGTTGCCAGAAAAGTAGTGGCAGAAGAGCAAGAGGAAAGTGACGCTGAGGCTGACAAAGACGCACACAAGCGCAACGGAAGCGCGTAAGGTGGCCAGCATCAGAATAAAGGTCACAATAAACCATGTGGCAAGGAAGATGCCAATGCTCGAATCGAGTTCCTTGGCCGGCACCGCCGCACCAATGCCAAACCAGGGGATGAAGATGATGGCAAAGCTAAACCAAAAGCTTCCGTACTGTATGTACCACGGCCAGGTGGAGACGGAAAAGGGTACTGGTTAGGTTGTGACACACAGAGAAATCCTCTCTATGCACGGAGAATGGGGTGGGAAGAAAAACTCACCATGCAAAATGCTGTGGCCCCAAATGTGTTGCCTGCAGACGGTAAAAACAAAAAAACAGATAGCAGGTATAAGTATTTTCTTCTCTGACGAAGATAGACTAGCGAGCAAGAGAAGCGGGTGTATGATGGCGACTACGTACCCGAAGCAAACTCCCAAACACCAGCCATGAACTGGGCCAGTCCGCCTGGCCAAGGCGGGGGCAATGATGAGGTTGGGAGCTGATGCCCCGAGCGCCAACGTGAACCGTGAGAGGATGAATGTGGTGCTGGCAAAGCCATCAGGCCGAGTGGCGCTGGGTGGCAAACTTTTGTGCATGATATACAAACGAAGAGTAATATAGGGTCCGAACCATCCGCGTTACAGTCAGTACACATTCTGCGGGCGAGAGGACTCAAGATAGAATGCACGTACCGGTGTATACGGGAAACGCCGGCTGTGAGGCGTCCAGGGCATGCCCCCCCGCTATACAGAAAATGGCGAGGAGGGCAGTGGGTCAGCAAAAGAAAAACAAGTACCGGGGGTGGGACAATACGAGAGGGAAGAGAGGGAGAGGAGAGGGAGAGGGAGAGCAAACGTACGGGTGAGGTTGCGCAGAAGTGGGATACCATTCGCACGGCTGCCTAGGTCCTCTGGGTCACTGTGATTGATGGTGTTCATGTTGAGGCTGAGGTGCTCGTCCTTCTGGCTGTTGCTCATTCTACCGTGGGAGGACAGGGGAAGCGGGGTGCAAGTGAAGGAGGGGAGGGGAGCAAGAAGCAGAAGAGGGCGGGGGCGGGGGGGGGGGTAGGTGTGTGCGGACGCAACGGGGGTGGGGCGTATAAGGGCAGGGGTTAATATAGGCCCTGGGGCGGGGGGTGCGGGGTGGGGCTGCTGGGGGGTGAGTGAATGCTGCGTGCCTCTGCAGTGCTAATCCGCGCTGCTGCTTCTCCGCCTTCGGGCCGCAGCAGCAGCCGTGGGGCTGGGATTGGGATTGGGGTGGCACTGGGCCGCACACCCAGCGTCGATTGGTTGGTTGGCTGCAAGCAACAAGCGTCGGCCATGGGCACTAGCACGCAGGCTGTGCTTGGGTCGGAGTTGCGAGCAGGCGAGCATGAGCTATGGACAGGCGCACGCTGTATAGTATAACTGTGCCCCGTGCATGTAATACACAACGAAATGTGCTATTGCCGAAGACAGTGGCCCAGCAGCAGCTGATGAGAGGCTTTGCACGAGGCTCTAGCGCAGTAACACGCCAAGGACTGCCTCATCCTTTGATGCACTGTGCGTGCTATACACAGACACAGACGCGCTTTGCCAATAGGAGGTGTGTGGTGGCTCCTTCCCGCAGAACTGCCTCAATGCCCCACCCCCTACCACTGCAGAGTGTGTGCTCTTCCCCTCACATCCACCAATGCAAGGCGGAGGGTATGGCCTGCAAAAGCCGCTGTGATTGCCGCGCGCTCCACACAGGCATCGATCTGCTCTGTCTGCACACCTTCTCCCTCCGCTCCAACACGCTGTCTGTGTCCTGTAGCCTGCGGGTAGCCCCCTCCATATTCCATCCCTACAGCAATCAACATTCGACTATGGAGCAGATTCCACCCCACCACTGGCATCCAGAAATGAAGTGCGAAACCCATCTCCTTCGTCCACATGCGGGGTACGCGTTGCGCGCTATTAGTTACTCCCGACAGGATCTAGGTTTGAACCACTGCACCCTTTTCACACATCTCAGATCTCACAGATCTCACACCGAATCTCCATGATCGATCCACCCAAAACGCGGGGTTGGTCAATAGCACTTGGGCCCTATTGGCCTAGTAGTTAGGTTGCCCTTCATCATCACGTATTGCTGTAGCATGCCAAAAGGATGTTCGGGGTGCAGGATCTTCGATCTACAAGCAAGTTGGGTTCGAGATACGCAAGGCCAGCGCCGGGCAGATGGCCGTGTGGGCTATCAGTGTCTAATGACTAGTCCCGTCACTAGGTTATTATATAACTACTCTCGTTTTATCATCGTTACTCGTTGTCACTATCTATAGAGTGACTAGTGACTAGTGACTAGTTACTACTAGCGACGCAGATGTACCACGGAGATGTAAGAAGTAGAGCAGTGCTTAACTTTGGGATCTCCCTGTTCTCCCTCTTGTTTCCCCCTGCACGGCCCTTAGAAGCTCACACGTTGACCGGGGGCGAAAGAGTTCCGCTTCCGCTCGCAGAAGGTTAGTAGTATCAGTACGCATCCCGCTGCTCGCTCCAATTATGCAGATGTCACATGTCACCCACCTCAGCTGCCCTGTCTGCATGCCTCCCCTATCATTCTCCTGTTTCCTCCCCTATAGTATTCCGACGTTCCCTGAAGAAAGCTGGTGCTCACCGCGTGACCTTCACGCCTTATACCTGTAGGCAACCCGTAGGATGCCCGAGTGCTCTTCCCCCGTTCTTTTTTCACAATCTGTACCACAACCACTGGAGAATAGGCTATCGTAGTTGCATGTATGGGCTATGTGAGGGTTTACCGGTTACCGACCCTGATCGATGGCCATCTCTCAGGTAATAAAAAGGGTCAATTTCGAGCTTCAGGGTCTGACTCTGAGAGCAAAAAAGAAAGTTATATGCAATGGGTTCGGTTCTCATAAAAACCCCCGGAGGGGGCGCGGGTGGGAGGGGCTTGGTTACTGATCACCCTCGTTAGGAAGGAGAGGAGGGGGGGGGGTGGTTGGTTTGGGAACAACGCATAGAAACCTTAAACGGTTTGTTGGCATATATAATGGAAAAAACCTATTCAGGGACGGTATCGTACCGGTGCAGCGTTCCAGCACCTTCTTGCGAGGAAAACCGCAAAGGCAACAACAGGGCCGTGAAAGAAGACGAATTGCGGTGTCCATAATCAAGAAAAAAGTGGAAGAACCAAGGGAAGAATGAGAAAGTGGTGTCATGCATCATGCTGCGCCAGATTGAGATGCATCAACAGTGCTAGTGATCGATCAGGAATTTGTATAATACCCATCGCCCACGGATCACTGGCACGAAAAGCTGTGCTGCTCGTTAGGCCCCCAAGTGGGTCCCCACCCGTTGTACACGGGCTTTTGTGGGTAGGGACAGAGTTTGCGCGTAAAGCGGAGCCCCCATGCATAGTTGGAGGTCCAAAAGGGAGCTGCATCAGTATAGACTTGACCGATGGTAGGGTAAGATGCCGCGACCCAAGTGTTCGGTTCGTACTTGTTTCCCTGTTCCACCCATGCGACCAGACGCAGAAGTACATCGTGCTCCGTGTCAAACTTGTACGCCGGTTGCCTGGGGCTTCTTGAGTCACAACTAACCGAAATGGAACGCGCCATCGCCGCCTCGACAATGGCCCATACCCGGAACGAGAAATAGCTTGTAACTCTCATCGACCGAGTGGCCATTGGCAGGAGTGAATGGCTGGCCACGCGCTCAAAAAATTGCTCCGAGTTGGCAGGGGCAATGGTAATGTCGGTCGTACCGTGGGTGTGATCAACTTGCGGGACGGATCGGAAAAGAAAGCAGTCAAGTCCGGATTGTTCGTGTTGAGGAAGGTCACGTTGGATTGGAGAGAGAGGGCGAATTGGTCATAGGTCAATTGGGTATAAGGATCCCACTTTTCATAGTCTTCGTTGGGCCATCCAAACAGCGCCAGCTCCAACCACCCAATCGCCTTCTTCTCCGCACCTTGCGTACCGGGCATGGTCTCGTACCCTGGATACCAGCCTGGGAAGACGGTATGGTTCTGGTGGTTCTTATCAGTCAGACCGTGGGTTCAAACATGGCGTTCAGCGTGGAAATCTGGGACGCATTCAAGCATTGGTGCCGATCATAGCCGTACAGGGAGCCCCCCTTGCGGTGTCTGGTACTAGATGCGCTTGCGGCTGCAGCATAAGAGCTGAGTGAGGACGAGTGATCGCCCGCTTCGAGGCGAGGGTGGCTGCGGAATCATCATGGTGATGGAGTGCGATAGACTGCTACTACCGTTGATGGATGCTAGCGTGGACGTGCCGGCCTGCGAGTTGGAATGGGAAGACGCCCTGGACAATTTAGATGACTTGGACGATGCCGACGCCTTGGAGGATGACGACGCCTTGGAGGATGACGACGACTTGGTTGATGAAGACGACTTCGAATGCGACGACTTTCTCGACCACGGCACGCAAGTCCTTTGCAAAGTCGAGTTTGCGCAAGCAAGCCTTGGGATCGGACACGACGCCATCCACACCCGTCCAAATGATCGCACTGGGCCAAGACGACATTATGAATCGAGGCCCAATGTTTCTTCATGGCGACATAGGCGCCCTTGGGCCGCATGACAGCCTGACGGAACAACGCCTGCGCACGGAGCTGCCCCGCATTCAGCCCATTAAAGTTGACCCTGGCGAGCCGGCGTAAATGCCATCAAAGTCGGTCGGGTACAAAGAAGCACTAGCAAAACCGGCTTTTCCTCCGTCGGAGCAACCAGCAAGTACGATCGTACGCGTCCCTGTTTGCCCTCTGTCGAATTCCCGCCTTCGGTTGGAGAACTCGGGACAGAGTCCGTTCGCTTGGCCGATCCAGCATGGTGGTGGTGATTGTGCTGGGCCACCCTGACCCCAGCTTCTGGACCATAAAACGTATCTAGGACAACGTGACTCAGCTGGGTAGAAACATGAGTTGCACGACCGCCATAGTCCTTGAGCGTTTCCACGTGCTGGGTGCCATTGGAAAAGGTTGCGTCGCCCGTGGAACCCGAATGACCCATGTTACTGCCCACGACGGCGTAGCGATGCCGCGCCAACGTTTGTTTCATGGTCGGGTACGGTATCCAGCCGCGAAGACCGCCATTACCCAAAACATCATCCGTCCGTTCCAGTAGATCGAATCGCCATTGCCATAGACTTCAGCACCCGAGAGAATGCCATGGCCAGAGTGGTGCCCAGGAGGCGGTGCCTTGCGCGGGTCAAGATGGGGCTCCTCTCGTTTTCGGCGCGAAGCACCGGAAGACGAACCAGAGAGGAAGAGGAGGAATGCGAGGCATGAAGGTTGGTAAAGACTGTAGCTGGGTCGGACTGGTTGTATACCGTGCGGTTGCCCCATGCGCGTTTCCAGTCCGGACGGAGAAAGGTGCATCGGCAACATCCAACAACTCGGGCGTAGAAGGTTGAGGGTAATCGGAATGGTTGAGCGGGCAAGTGGGCCAGTTGCGACCGCACCAGGCTTACCCCCATACGCAGTATCGTCCGCCTGCGGCAACCACACTTCCGTCATCACCTGTGTCTTGTCGCTGGTCACGATTCGAACGCCGAGTCTACGGGTGGTGCGAGGACACCACAAGGAGGGAAAATGAGAAAAGCATGTCAGTATCTTTGTGGGCCCAGCATATACTACCCATAACACCCAAGCCCCCGTCCCAGAATGCGTGCCAAGGCGAAAGACGTACCGCAAAATGCGGGGAGGCCACCAAGAGGGCCGTGGTTGGCAATCGATCGAGCTCGTTCGTTGGTACCTTGGCGGCCATAGCCAAAGTCTTGGGTCAAGTCCAAGTCGGGTGCGACGGCTGTAGGCCCATCAATGATCTTGAGCGTCTTCTTGGCCGAGGGGACCCAGCCAGGGGGGTAGCTCAGGCCCAGGAGCTCAAGCGAAGGGTTGGCCCCGTCAGCGTACCACTGGGAGAAGGATCCGTTGAGCTGGAGTGTGCTGCCATCGGAAGCCGTAACCGAATGGCCCAGGGCTGCGGGGAGAGCATGGCACGCTGCTTCGGCGGCGGCGGCAGTGGTAGGGCGGTGGGTGTTGTCGGAAGTGGCGGGGATGGCATGGACAGTCGTCTGCAGGGCAGCGGCGACAATGAATGTGGGGAGGAAGGGCGAGGAGACGCGCATGCCTGTGGCTGGTACGGCTATGGGACAGCACGGGCTGGGGGTGGGGGGAGGGAGAGGCGGACGCAGGAAGAGAGCGTGGCGGGGACCGCTATATGCGATGCGGCTGGCTGTCGGCTGGAAAAACAAAAGGTGCAGGGGCGGGGACGGGGGACGGACAACGCGAGGGGAGGGGCGCTATTTAGCGAGTTGGATCAAGCGCGGCTAATACGCATACACACGTCTTGTGCGCCCCTACTGAGTGATACCTGAACCCTGCGTGCAAACCTTCTCCGACAAGACCCCTTCACACTCAGGCGAAAGAAGGGGCACTTCGCACAGTACTAGCCAGAAGGCTGGGTAGGCTCAAGCTTTAGGGCGCTGAAGCGAGCGCCCGGGGACGGATGATCGATGACGATCTTTCGGCAGTCTCTCATCGGCGCGTCGACGCGCCGGCGATCCTGCGGGAGTCGGCAGCCAAGAACTACATGGCAACCAGTAACTAGTAACTAGTGACTGGCCGTGTTTACCGCAGCCAATAACGCGTCTGATTCCTGCGTCTCAGGGCGCCGCGTTGCCGCCTCTCTCGCTCGGATGTGGATGGTGCAGGGGTACGTATATTGATGGCGTCTAAACTTTAATGCGGACTATTGTTTTGCACATGTGTGCGCTGGGATGCTCGGTGCCGGAGCAGACGACGTGGGCCACAACTTAGTCACCTCCTAGTAGGTACTATAGGCACGGCATTCCACACTGCCCATGCGTTGCCTTGCACATCTTCCCACAAACAGCATGGAACACCAATCACACATCCACACAATGGAGAGGAACTGTTGGCAATCGGTCCCTCGGATCATCCATCATCGATCATCGATCTGAGAGCCACATGCCAACACAGCGGCTGGCTCAACGCTCAACGAGCGCACAGCCCAAGCCAGGTCCCAGTGACCAGTACTAATAGTGACCCTAGTAGTGACCACAGTGCCGGTCCGACCCCTCCGACCCACATCCGACCTTCAAGCTCAAGCATCATCTTCGTGACCCATGGTCAAGAACTGTTCGTTACGGGTATCTCATCAATCATTTGTCTTTTCCCCACTGGGACGGCCGAGCGAGTAAATGCAACACGTTGCCAACTGGTGCAAGGGGCTCGCGTGCAGCGTGCTTGCTGGTTCACTCTCCAAGTCTCGAGGTAAGGGGTACGTCGCTCTTCCATCAGATGGTGGGTTGGTGTGGGTCGGGGGGGCAACGGAAATGAGCGTGCACTACCTACTCACCCTCAGGCCCTCGGCCTCACGCGGCTCGTAATAACAGTCGTCCCACGGCCTCCGGGCTCCGCCCTGCTCCGCCCTGCTCCTGCCAGTCCACACAGGGCCACGCCCACGCGACCCACCACCTCCGCCGCGTTTTCCGTTCCCTGTCTCCCATGGGCGCAAGGGGGGGGGATCTGGGGGAGATGGATAGATCGGTAGAAGCTGCTGACCCCCTGCTCTGCTGGCACTCCCCTCCAGAAGCCGCTGGATGCATCTGCCATGAGATCTGAGATGCATGGTGCGTGACATGTGACCGGTGAGCCAGGCTGGACCCATGGCGACCCCTCTGCATCTCCACGAGCATGTACGTGCCGGGTGAGATCGGACGAGCAGAGCGCGCGCATCCCCTTGTCTCCCTTGCGTCAGTACTCAGTGTCGTCTCCTTGCGTCGGTGTCGTCGCCCTTGCATGTCGTTTTCCCTGATCATCGATCATCATCGGACATCGTTTCTCCTTCTCACCGTGCACTCGATTGAGCCACAGGAAGCTTGTGCGTTTAGCCGGCCAGTAGCTACTACGGCCCAAGGCGCGTTCAGTCCCTTCTCAGGCCTCAGGGTACCAAGCTTCAGGGGTCAAGCTCAAGCTTCAAGCTTCAAGCTTCAAGCAAGCAGCCAGTTCCGCCTGGGCCTGGAAGCGGACCAGGCAAGATATAAGCGATGAGAAAATATCGGAGCTCCTACGTCTGAGGAGGGAGTCAAGGGACCAGCTTTGGTCAGAAACGCACCAGTCACCCTGTGGCGCAACAACGTAACAGAGATGGCCCTTCAAGCTTCAAGCTTCAAGCTTCACTATTCAATGGTCGTATCCGTTTCCTTTGCTCCCATAGTTCAACTGTTGCTCCGTGGCCAACTGGCCCCGATCAGATGGCCCCTACTTGGCATACTGACGGAAAAAAGCTAGGGATCTGATCACGCGGATCACGAGCAGGAAGGGCGTGACCATAATGTGACCGGTGGACGGTATCGATTATCGAACCAAGTATCGAGTGGAAGCGGGGGAAAAGACAGAAGGATGCGAACGCAGGAGCACAAAAAGGAAAGGGCATGCGCGGACGGAGCAGTGAGTAATGAGTGACCTGTTGTGGTCCCACCGTTGCACCGGTCTCGGGAAGCTATACCATCTCCATGGTACAACACACAACAATCAGCATCTTCTTTTATATCAGTAATACGAAGGTTCCCAATACCCGCTTTATCCGCTCGCCAGTTCTACCGCGGAGCAACGCGCCGAGTAGGAACTTCGCTACCTGACGAGGAAAGATCCAGATCAAGTGATCGAGCTGGTTCGAATATAATGCTATAGCCAGTAGTGGCACAACCTCTCCTCTGCTGTGCAGTGGATCGTTTTTGTTCGGAGAGTGGACGAATGTGTCTCGCACACCTTCTACTAGTACCCTCAAAATGATTGGCATCCGTGTACACCTTTGCGACATGGTGGACTACCGCATGATTGCCCACAGGTTCCTTTGGTTCTTCACATGCTTAGTTTGTTTTCTCATTGTAGCCGCCTTTGGTGGATCCTTTGCCTCGAATGCATTCCATCTTCGTACTTGTCCAAATTCGCCCTGTTTGGCCACAATTATACTATACAGCTATGCTTCATCCCCTGTCGTTACTGGTGGATTTTTCTGAAGAAAGGGCATCCTGTGTCTGTAATACCATGACCAAGGCCCTGCATGTATTGCCAGAGTGAAAGCCCAATCACTGGTACTTATCAAGCTCTTGAAGGACCGCATCTGTGACCTGATCAGTCGAGCTCTTGCCGCCCAGGTCGGGGGTGAGCACGTCCCCCCGGGCCAAGACGCGGTCAACTGCCTGGTAGATCGCCAGGGCGGGGTCTTGGAAGCCCATGTATTCCAGCATCAGAGCTGCAGACCGAATGGCAGCAATCGGGTTGGCAATGCCCTTTCCGGCAATATCTGGAGCCGAGCCATGTACTGGTTCGCCCATGAAAAACTTGTCTCCGGCATTGACGGATGGGATGAGGCCTAGGGAGCCTACCAGGGCCGCTGCGCCATCTGAAACAATGTCTCCATATAGGTTGGGCGCTACGACCACGTCAACACGTGTGGCTCGCAGAAGAGACGGTATACCATGCTGTCGACTAGTTGCTCGTCGAGGCTCACCTGGCCGTAGCGTCCCTCGGTGTCCTGTTCCTTGATGGCCCGGACCGAGGTGCGGAAGAGCCCGTCCGAGACGGAGAGCACGTTGGATTTGTGACAGACGGTGACCTTGGCTTCCGCCTTTTCCCCTGCCTTGGCACGCAGCTCAGCACGCCCCCGAGCAATCTCAAATGCCTTGCGGCCGATGCGGCTGGAAGCATACTCGGAAATTTGGCGGATAGCACGTGCAACTTGACCGTTGGGAGTGTCTTTAAGAGTCTCCTGCTTAATGTACAGGTCTTCCGTGTTCTCCCGTACAATCACCGTGTCAATGTGCTTCTCACCCGGAGCGAGGGCTTTGCCTTTGGCCGAGACAACAGGACGGATGTTGGCGTAGAGATCGAGTTGCTTGCGAAGTGCCACAATGGGGACGAGTAGCCAGCGACCTTATGACTAGGTGAGCTCACCGCACCCATTGCCCCATCGCAGCCATCCTTGAGCGCAGCCACCGTATCGGCAGGAAGAGCAGTGCCCGTCTTTTGGAACAGTTCAAAGCCAGCGTCGAGATGGACAAAATCGCACTTTGGGGCACCCGGAGTGGAGGTAAGAATGCGTTGGGCAGCGGGGAGCACCTCGCGGCCAATGCCGTCGGCAGGGATCATGCCGAGCCGCAGCGAGCGGGCCAATACGCTCGAGGGGAGCATCTTCGAAGGTGCAGAAGAAGAAGAAGCTGGTGGTGGTGGAAGGGTTCCGAGTCAAATCAGAGCAAAGATGGTGCGACTCGTGGCCGTACCTCCCTTTCTCCGCCCAAGATCTTGCTCGACTACTATCTGATTTTCTCCCTGGCCTGACCGCCTGATCCCCCGGAAAAAAACAGCGGGCATACCGGGTATGGCGCCTGCTGAAAGTTGACATTTCATCGTCGCAAATTCCGCCCCGACCCCACATCCTAGCTAGTTGTTCCGCCGGCCGCTTCGAAATGTTGGCACGTAAGATCTAAGAGCCGAGGGCAGGCAGTGGGGATCCAACCGAAGGCCCCCCAGCTGGGCCACCAAGGAGGGTCGCTTGGTCATGCCGGCTGGCAAAGCTTCGGCTCAGACCCCCGTGGGCCCCGTGCCTTGATCCAACGACGTGAAAGCCATTGGTTTTGCCAAGCAGTTCAATGCCCGCACTGCCCACATCCTCCTCGACATCCCCTTCCCCCCCGTCAAGGTCTTTATGGGGGGATGGGCCGGCGCAATGTAGGTGTGGGGCAAATGAGTATGATTTGCACAGCCTGCTGTAACCAACAAATCACGCGAGCTGGCTGCCTCATAAAGCGACCGGAATCGAAAATGGGTCTTCTCATGGGCCTGGCGCTGAGAGGTAGCCGGCACAGTGACCACGAAGCAGATCTACCGCATTACCAGACTCAAAATGGCGGGTGTAGGGAGCACTAAGAAAACCAACTTGATACTCGAGGTCGTTGCACGAAGCGTTGCTGCATCTTTCCGATCTATGGAGCTGAAGATCGTCGAGTGAATCCCCCCACATCCACCTCGGGTCGTCACATTGGACCTTCATTTTCTTGGTCATGTGGCATGTCTGGTGCATGGATGCCGAAACGGAAAAGGCACCCCGGTTCTTGAACAAGAAGAGAACACGTGAAACTGGCATGACATTCATACAGAAAGAGAAACTCTTGAGTCTATCGTACAATCATTAATCAGTGGCATATATGGTCGTCGAAGAAAGCACCGGTATCAAAGGCGTTGAACGGTGTGGGCGATGAGCGTCGGGCGATGAGAGGCGGATGAATGCGGAACCCGTACAAGCTGCATTGAGTCGAGGTAAGGCTGAAGGGATTTATGAACGTTCGAAAAGAAGTGACGTTCGTTCAGTGGCCTCACCTGGGCTTGCTTCCTCTCGTCGGTCAGGACAGAGCCGGCAGGCTTCTTGTCGTATGCTTCCCATTGAATAATCAAGATGACGTCCATGCCGAGCGCAGTAAGAGCAATCCCACCAAACGAGAGAACAGGAAGACGAAGTTAGCGTACGTTTCTCACCAAAGATACAATACAAATCATGACATACAGCTTGGCGGGATGGCCGGTGATGCATGATGCCGCTCCAGTCGCCCTCGATGAATGCATCGAGTACAAGTTGAGCGAGGGATAACATGCCTCCACCGAGATCGGCAAACAGGTTTTCGACTCGATAGCTTCGTGTTGATTTGCGATGGTAGTTGAGCAACCTGGGGGATGTATTTGATAAGGGTAATGATGAGTTTGATGAAAAGAGAAAGTTGACATAGTCGAGCCAGTTCCACCACTGTCAGCGCTCGTGATAGTCACCAGGAATCCCGACACCACACTTGCACCAAAACGAACAAGAGGGAAACGGTTGGTCGGGACACGGGGTTGGTAGTGCGATGAAACGCAACAGCCTGGCCCAGTTGGACCAAGGCACAGAAGGACGCCCAGGCAGCAAAGACCGCGTCGTTCCAACGGGCCAACTTGCTCCATGCATCGCCTATCACATGATCACGCGCCACTATCACTCCTAGCACGCCGGCACTTTTTCCTTTGGTCCGACAGCATGGATTGGTTCGGCTGGTAGGTAGCGTGCGCACCAGGCGGGCTGCGTGGTGCTTGGCCAGGCCGCAGCCTCTGACAAGTACTTCGCTGGCAAAGCAACACAAAGCACACGCAATCCCAGCTGTAGGTATGGTGGAGGTGAGAGGCCGAGGCAGAACGCAGCGCCTGGTCACATGACCGTGCGGGGGCCCAGGCACGGTGACGTCACGCGTACCCCGCGTACCCCGGCTTTCGGGGGCAGGCGTGGGTGCGGTGTGGTGCGGCGGCGCCCATCGGCACACCGGCCCGGGCGGAGGCGCAGGAATGCCCGCCGCGCTGTGAAAGCGGAGGCCCATATTCCCTCGCTTGTCCTCGTTTTCCCCGACCAGCTCGCCCACGCCGCCCACGCCGCCAAGCTGCGTGCC
This sequence comes from Moniliella sp. 'wahieum', assembly GCA_003971905.1. Lineage (NCBI taxonomy): Eukaryota > Fungi > Basidiomycota > Moniliellomycetes > Moniliellales > Moniliellaceae > Moniliella > Moniliella sp. 'wahieum'. Next base: position 115,401 of record RSEE01000136.1, on the reverse strand, counting down.
CCCCCGCCATGATCGACAACCTGCTCGGGCGTCCGTCGCGGCGCATCAAGCGCTACCAGACCATCGTCCTCCTCCTCTTCTGGTCCGCTCTCCTCGCCTGGGGCCCCCGCCACGGCCCCCGCATCGCGCCCCTCCGCTGGGCCGGCCGCCGTCTGCGCCACGCCTCGCCCTGGCAGCTCGTCTCGTCGGCGTGCTCGCGTCGCTGTATGGGCTCAAGAACGTCGACTCGGTCCTCGGCCTCGCCCCCCCGAGCCCCTGGCTCGCATGTACAACCGCAACTTCTACCGCGCCACCTGGATCAACTGCGCCCTCGACACGGCCTTCACCACCAGCATGCCCATCCGCCCCAAGTGGCTGCGCGACCTCTGCAGCGTCCTGTTTACCTTGTACTTCCTCGTCTTTGACCGTGCCGCCGACGAGCGCCTGCGCAAGTACCGCCCTACTCCACCATTGATATGCTCCGCACCCAGTGGCACAAGACCACCAACCCCTACATCCGCTTTGCCACCTCCCTCACCTGGTACCGCCCCAAGCTGGTCAAGAAGCTCCTCTTGCCCCGCCCGCCCATCGGCGCCTATGCACGCCGCCCATCCAAGCCATGCTCTTCTTCAACGGCTCCTATGCCCAGCTGCGCGACCAATACCAGCTTATCCTCGACTTTCCTGGGGGTGGATGGATCTCCATGGTACGTCTTTTCGCCCGTTCTTCTCTTCATCCCCCCTTGCCCATCCCTCCTCTTTCTCTGTGTTGACTCCTCTCCGCAGTCCCCGAGCACCATGAAGAGCGTCTTCGGCGCAGCTGGCCAAGGAAACGGGCAAAGTGGTGCTGTCGCTCAACTATGCCAAGGCTCCCGAGTTTGTCTTCCCATACGCACAAGAGGAGTGCTTTGATGCTTATCGCATCCTCCACCTCACCAAGGGTCGCGTAATTGGCATGAGCGGCAGCGATGATTTCCAAGTGATTATCACTGGGGATTCGGCTGGAGGGCACATGGCCGCAGCTGTGTCATTCGTACCATCGAGTACCCGGACCATCACGTTCGTGCTGCCTACCATGTGGATCGCACGCCGCTTGAAGAAGAGCAGTGTAAAGAGCTCGGCGTGCCGAATGGCGAGACCCCCCCCCCACTTCCCAAGCCCATTGGGCTCCTACTCGCTTACCCTTCCGTCAATGTCAACTACAGTGTCTGGCTCGACCCCGAGACACTGCGAGTGCTGCGCAAACAGAGTGAACGCAGCCTGCACGAGATGGGGACTCCCGCTGAAACGGTAACTGCGGTGGAGAATCATCGTCCCGAGCGTCCGTCTAGCCCTCGTTCTCGGTCTCTCTCCCGTCTGTCGCGTAAATACTCAGCTGCCGAGTTGCGGCACATCCGCCGCGCCTCGGGCAGTTTCCCCAACCTAGCTGCTCAGGCTACGGCTGCTTCTGGCTTGTCAGCCCAGGACGCAAATTCTGGTAGCGCTTCTACGGTGTCTCCCTCGCGGGCTACCAAGCCCCAACGGCCCCAAATGTCGCGCGCCAAATCGGCAAGCCACTTCTCTTCCTTGGCAAGTGAGGCACGCAAGCATCTTGCTGAGCGGGCAGAGTTTTCCCGTGCAGAAGATACGGATGACTGGGAGGATGGGAAGGAAGGACGGGATGTGTCATCGGAAGACACCACGGCCGACGAGCAACCCCGAGTGCAGCAGCCCTTGTTTGATGATCCTACCGTCTCTGGGCTTCCGGGGCTCTTGGTGGGCATGAATTCTCTTTTGAATGACGCGCAAGAGTGGCAGCGGTCCACAAGCTCTCGCTCTCGCTCCGCTTCGTTGGCAGCACGGCAGAAAAAGGATGAGCAGTTGCAGACGGCACTAGCTTTGGCCAAGGCCGATGAGGATGCACGCTTGGAAAAGCAACAACAGAGCCACAAGGCTGGCCCGGTCGAGACACGACTGACAATGAGCTCGACGACGGCTTACTTCCAAGACAGGATCCTGACCCCGGGCATGATGCGTTCCATGGCCATCTTGTACATTGGTCCGCATCGCCAGCCGAATCTAGCGACCAATTACTACCTTTCCCCTATCAAGGCTCCGGCCTCTGTCTTGGCCCAGTTCCCTCCTACCCTCATCGTGTGCGGAGAAAAAGATCCGTTGTGCGACGACTCGGTTGTACTCGCAGGCCGCATTTGGGAGGCCAAGATGGCGCGGCGGGCCGGGTTGGAGCGCAAGCGGGCGCAGCAGGAGCAAGCGCGCGCCCGGCTGGATGAGACGCTGCGGATGACCTTCCCTATGGCTGGAGCGGGAGGGGAGGAGGAAGAAGAGGAGTGGGACGAGCCTGAGGACGAGTTTGTTCATCTTCGCATCCTCGAAGGTTGGTCCCATGGCTTTATGCAAATGAGCAGCATCATGCCCGAAGCGATCAAGGTGATCCGCTATCTCGGCTTTTGGATGGGCGATACCTTTGACCTGTACGAGGAACGTCAAACCGAGCGGGAACAAGCGACGGCCGAAGCGCAGGCCCATTTCAGCATGCCCCGTCCGAAAACCTTGGCTTCCCTTGTCGCCTCGCCTACATCGCCGTCGCCCCTTGCCTCGCCCTTACCCACCCTTCCCCCGACCGCCACACTCCCCGCGTCCTCCTGTTTCCGTCACCGTCTCGTCCCACCAGCCCGCCTCATCCTCGGACGCTGAGGATGGAGGCCTGGTTTTCACACGCCCAAACGCAACACCCCCTTGGCCGCCTCTCCGCCTCTCAATGGCCCCGGGGAACCACGCACGGTCTCTACCTCACCACCTGCCAGTACCTCATTGGCCCACCACCTGCCCCTCCCACCCAGCACCTCCGTCAGCCCTGGCACACTCACTCCCGCCGAAGGCGGCACCAACAACAACAATCACAATCCCAAACGGAGCAGCGCGACGCGCAAAGCGGTTGATGCCGAAACCAAAGAGCTGCTTGTGGCACAGCAATCTCTCTTCAAGCGTCGGCGGGATGCGGTAACCTATGGCTTGGAGGCCCCCTCGCCCCTCACCGCCGACTCGGGCGACGAAGCGCCGCGAGGCGAACCGTCACGCCGGAACAGCCAGGTGTGAACGTGTGAACGCATATTGATTCCATATGGACGTAGGCTTGTGTCCCCCTAACCCCCCCTTCCCCCTTCCCCTCCTCATCTCGAGTGTTTGCTCCCGCAGCTTGTTCCATCACATTCAAGGGGTACTAATATTGGACGGTGAATGGTAAAACGTTGAACCCTACTCCCATCACCGGCCGCGTTTCTCTCTTATTCTCTTCTTCCGCCCTCCTGTCGATCGTATGAAAAAGTTGAGGGATATATATGCATATGTTGCTTTCGTTTGTGTTGGTGGTGGCGAAACTACGAACACACGGCGACGAGGACCTGATCGTTTGCCCGATGGGATCCGACGACGGTGCGGTGGTTGACGGCGAGTGTAGGTCGGAGCAGACTACTACTAAACTGAATGTGGTCGCTGATAGTTCCTCGTTGAGTATAGTTTTTATGCACTCCGTACTCAAGCCAGACGACGGACGATAAGGAGTGCACGTGGAAGAGGGTACATCAGTTTGGCGGCAAGATGGGATGGGCCCCTACAAGGTACCAGGAGCGTATATATGCGGTGGTTGAATATGAAGATTATGGTCGAAATACTCCCATTGAAAAGACTCTCTACAAGAGCCTGTGCTTTTGACTCGATCCAACCGCCCACTTTTGCGGACTTGGGCCGCACGACCGGCATCAGATGATGCGTCGTACGGATACTCCCGAAATGGAGAGAGATGATACAGCGGATGACTGCGACAGAGTCCCGAATAGTATGAGAGGACCTTTTTCTTGAATGTGGACATGCAACAGAAGGGGTGAGTAGTACAGACGTATTAGGTGGGACCCGGACACAACAGAACCCAGGAATGAATGCAAGGTGTCATGGGGGGAGTCCTAAAGTGGGACCCCCCCTGTAGTTTTATGGGTACAAACCCTTGGACGGCCAATCGGCGCCATAGGTGGAATCGGAAAGAGTCGTCATGAAAGCAAAAAAGGGACTTTGGAGAGTAACCGCGACGTGAGGTGTAAAGATGTAAGTAGTAAGGGTAGTAGAAGCTGGAAGGGCGAGAGGGAATGGAAAGTCGGGGAGCAGGGACAGGATGGCCGACAAGAACCACAGCTATAGCAACAAGCCTTAGACACGGCTGCTTTTGCATACAGTAGGAACCAGGCCCTAAGTGCCTCGTGACATGTACAAATGCCCTTTCGTGCCTGTGCCTCTAGCCGAGCCAGCCTGCCCTGGTGCTTCCCCAGAGAGTCTCTTGTGCTCACCCTTAGTTAGTCAATGTCTACCGAGCAGGCCTGCTCTCTGGTGCTTCGCACTGAGAGCGCCACTTGCCTTGAGCCGAGCTGCTAGTCAATGTACTGCCGAGCAGGCCTTCTGCTCTCTGGAGCCGGGCGAGGGAATAGACCGCAATTGTCAAACGCCTTCGAAGGCCCACCGAAGTCATGCCCTTGCTCCGAGGACGCCGAACCAGCCTTTCACAGGCTAGTGCCAGTCCAATTGAGTAACCCTGCTGCTGGCCACAACCGTATATCGCACACTCAGGGATGCTAATCACCCGTACTCGCAATGCGGCTCGCATGCAAGAACCGTGCAAATGTATTGCCGGCTGCGAGACTAGTACTAAACCCCCAACCGGCGGTCGGGGGACGTGGATCATGCAGATACCGACGGACAGAAGGTCGATGTAGTGTGGAACGAAGGTGGTGTCCTACACACATTATTGATTTCTGAGGTGTCCGTCCCATTACTGCTACGACGAATATGGTGGCAAAAGGAAGCAAATGAGAGTTCTGTGCCAGCAGAGGGGAATCTAAGCGAGAAGAGCAAATTTCTCGGCAACAAAAAGCAAGAGGAGTAGGGAAACCCGGCAAGGTGCAAAAAGGAGCGAGATAGAGAGAGAAAGGACGGATCAGCGAGATAGGGGAATATCAAGAGTACGAGGGTATATCTTGGCCTCTGACGCAAGAGGCTTCACATTTCACACGTCACACGTCATACGTCACACATCATCGTCAAACACATCCGGATGAAGAATGAGGACTGGCCACAAAAGGTGCGTGAGTAAGTGGAACGAAAGGAAGGAGACAACAGGATAGACAACGTACACTCAACCAGCCGGGCATTGGGTCCCATCTGCGCAAATTCTTGGCGGCAGTGAGCGATCGGAAGAGGGTGGGTCCGAACACGGTCCCCAAGTTTCGTGCATTCATCAGATGACCTTCCTGGCTTGGTGGATTGTTGAGATGGCGCACCAGAAGCGCAGCCGAAGCCTTGTGGGCAGGTGGAAGGGTTCGAACCGCCTCCCTCACCTCCTCCAGGTCCGGTTGGCTAACTTCGAGGAGAGAAACCAGGTGGGCGTGGGTGGGGGGGGGATAAGCCACGGGCAAAGCACGTAAATAGTTCTTGAGCACCGACCCAATCGCATCGGGATCGTTGAACCGAGACGAGTCAAGCAGATCAAATTCGCACCCTTGCTCAAACAGGGAGGTGATGAGCGTCACCTGTCCCGACCCGCCCGTCTGGCGATAGATGCCCTCGGAACGCAGCGCGGTGGCCTCGATTGCCTCGATGCATTTGGACAGGATGTGGGGGACCAGGCCGCCCTCCAGCGCAGCTTGGACGGACAAGTCGGTGCCAATCGAACAGCAAACCCAGGAGAATCTTGCTGCGCTCCTCCGCGTTCACCGTCTTCGACCAAGGCCGAGGGAGGGGCAGGAATGGCGGGTAAACTCTCGTCCCGTTCGCCCACTTGGCAAAAAGGAACCTGGCCCTCCATACACCGCTGGTGCATCGCGCCATTGCACCACGCGCATCGTACCTCCGTCTGGCCCCACATGCTTCGCTGGCACACCATACACCGGGTGGGACGGACCGCGATAAAAGAGTGCAGATCATGGCCTCCCTTGGATGGAACGGGGAAGCCAGACGTGGACCCACTGCGCTCATGGGACCGGGTGGGCACCAAGGACAGTCCCCACCAGACTCATTGGGATGCGAAGCAAATAGGTTGGGAGTCGATCCGCCCACTTGCGAATAGAGTCCCCCTCCAATTGAGAGAGAGGTGGAAGACCGGTTGAGGCGGTGCATCCCTAACCTCGTGCTGAAGAAAGGGAGAGGCCCGGGGAGAATGCGACATGGCCGGCGCTGGGGTGGAGGGAAAACGAGGGTGCTGGCCCGGTGCCCGTGCCTCGCATCCAACGGAACATCTTGCCTCCTTCATGCAGGGACGGATCAGGAGAAGGGGCTGGAGATGGCAAAGATGGTGAAGGTGCTTCTCCAGGTGGGTCAGGGAGGGACCGCATGCGTTGCCAGGCGAGCTTGGCCTGTTCCAGTGCATGCTGCTCCCCTTCCCTCTCTTTGTGCAAAGCAGAAATGGACAAGGACAATTCCTCCTTCCTTTTGGAGAGATGCCTTGCTCTGAACCAGCTCCTCCACCTCAATTAACATCGCATCACGCTGCTCTAAAAGCGAATCGAGTTCGGTGCGGAAGCTGGAGGAGACACGTTCGAGTCGACGAGACAAGTTGCGTTCCAGTTCGACCGGAGGAGGGGCGGGGTCGTGCCCCTGGGCTTTTCCCTTTTCCTCTCGTGCCATTACTCTGCCAGCTCGGACGCCTTGAGCTCGCAGAACTCTTCAGTCGAGCCAACCGTTTTTCCAACTCGCGCAGCTGGGCATGGGCATTGGATTCGTACGTGCGGTACCAGTCGCGATGACGTTTCTCTTGAATGTGCTCTTTGGACGCTGGTACTTCAACCGCTGTACCTCGGCACGCAGCGACACGACCTCTTCCTCCATCGACACGGAACCCGCCGCTCCCGTCCCGAGTGCGAGGGGAGCAGTGCAGCAGCCGCGTGGCCATCTCTGCAGAGAGAGAAACGAGCCCCCCCTCCGAAGAAGCCAGTACGGAGCGCAAGACCGATCGGGGGTCCTGTCCAGAGAGAAACGCAGGTTCGGCTCTAAGTCGAGGATCCTTCGTCCATGTCGGACGATGTTGTGTCCGGGTACGCGCGGGAGCTGACTTGGGTTCACTGGAGGCGAGTGGGAACGAAGAAGTACCCTTGTCCAGTTTAGATTTCCCCCCAAGCTGAGATTCGTTGTAGAGGAAAGTGCAGCCGGCGGGGCAGAGGAGATAGAGGTGGTGGTACTTTCCTTGTCTGACACGGACGGGTCAAATAGCGCGCTGGTAGGCGATCCCGAGTCGAGGGAATAGCCAGCCGGTAAACGGACTTTCTTGACCCGAGGCCGGGCCGTGCGCGTCTGGGTCGAAGTCGAAGGCCGAGAAAGGTCATCGGTGCTGGACATGGATCGATGCCGGATCCTCGACCGGTCAAGACGCGCCCGGCTGGCGAGCGGGGTCTCGCCGGCATCCAGCTCCTGGAGAAAGGAGGGAGAAGAACGTGGATCTCGTCTCACGGAATGGAGGGGGTCAGGGGAGGGGAGGCAGATGGAGGTATGGGAGCAGGGTTGGACGCCGGCTGGGACGGGCGGCGGGACTTGGACACGAGAGAGGAGCTCGAACCAATGGAGGGTTGTCGCTCCTCTCGGCGTGGCGGTAGGGACCCGGGTTGGTTTCAAAAGAGGGTGTGTAATGATGGGTGGCCGCGGGGAAAGATGCGGCATCAGAGGGGAGGTATCCGATCCAGTTGAGCGTATGGGCTGCTGCCCCATCATCGGTTCGGAGATTGCATCGTTGCTCGACCTGCGCCGCTCTCCTGCCGCGGGGCTGGCGGCTGAGGCTGCTGCTGCTGCTGCTGGTGTGGCCGGCGATTTTGTTGTTGTTGCTGCTGCTGCTGTTGCTGCTGTTGTTGTTGCTGTTGCTGCTGCTGCTGACGCTTGCGCGCAGCGCGTTGGCGATTGTGATTGGCTACGCGCTCTTCGTGGCAAGGCATACAGTAGATGCCACTGGACGCTTTGGCAAAAACCAGGGCGGTGATGGGCTGATGGCATGAGCGGCAGACAAAGCAGGCGGCGTGGTAGGAATCGTTGCCGGCCATGATGCCTCCTCGTCGGTGATGGCCTGGTGACAGATTTGGCACGCACACACACAGCCCGCACAGAGTGGCTGGCCGTTGCTCAAGACCAGCGCCTCGTCGCCCGCGTGGGCGAGCGAGGCAGCACACCGCCCACACTTGAGACACTCGCCATGCCACAGCGCATTCGCAAACGAAATCAACTCGCGCTCGCCCTCGGCCACTGGCGGTGGCAGCCAGCGCACACCCGCGCGTTCCCTGGCTCAGGAGTGGCTGGTCCACTAGGGGCGGGGGGGGCGCTGGTGCTGGTGTTGGTGTAGTGCTTGCGCTTCGGCTGCGGCTGGTGCTGGCCTGGCCAAGAGGCCATGGGGAGGTGGGTGCGGAGGATGATGGAGAAGAGGATGGTCGCGGCCGACGAGCCCGTCGGCGAGGAGATGGAAACGACGCGGGCTTGTGTTGCCTGTCCTGCCAGCCCTCGGGCGGAGTAGCGACTGATTCACACCGCCAGACGCCTCAGGATGCATGGGGCGCACACTGGCTGGTGCGGAGCGTCTGGCGACCGAGCGCACGACTGCCCGCGTGGGAGGGTATCTGCGACACTGAGGCGTCCGCACAACCTAGGATGCACGGGATGGAGGGTGATGCATGGGTGATGTGGCGCTGAGCACGGCCTGTGCTGGTGTGCTTTGTGCTTTGTTCTTGTGCTTGGGGGCGACGCCACGCCACACGGGTGCGTCGCACTGGGGCGGTGCTTATCGAGCGCCGCCCCGTCTATCTCTGCGCGCCACTCGCTCGCTCCCACGCCATTCCGCCGCGCGCCCATTCCGCTGGGTGCCTGCTGCCTTGCGCTTCTCGCATCCACACAGCACCGCCTACTCCTCTTCTTTGCTCCACTCGACGCTTCAGCCACTTGGTGCCACCAAGCACTACGTACAACACGCGTCGGGCCTGCCCACCAACCACTCCCAAGCCATCAACGCCATCATCCATTACGCATTATGCATTAGCTTAGCACCCATCAGCAAACATCGAACCATCATGCAGGTCATGCATCATGCACAGCCTGGGGCTTTTATTGACATCTCCAACCCAGCAGCCAACACATGAGGGTCAGCGCCAGCGTTCAAAACGCCCACCAAGCGCAAGTAGGTACAGTTCCTAGCAGTGGTTCCTAGGCGCTGGGTGCTGGCGCTGGGCGCGCATCTGGCCTCGCTTTGGCTGGCAGCCTGTGCCTCGTGCCAGCTGCTGCCCTGATCGGTCTGATCCTCCAATTCAATGGAAACCAATCGGGGGTTTGAAGCGACTGTGGAGGAGGAACTGAGGCTTGTCAGAACACCGAATTCGTATAAACAGCTTGAAGAGCTTGAAACTTGAGGTTTGAAGTTAGTATGCGACACTGGAAACGATTGAACTGGAAGGTTGAAGCTTCAACTTGAAGCTTGAAGCTTGAACTTGAAGCTTAAAGCTTGAAGTGGTGGCTGCGATGGGGAGGGCATTCCTGGGCATGCAGACCGCTGGCTGTTGGGCCCTTAACATCCACACCCTTCAGCAAAAGCACCTCTGAATCGCCGTCGTCTGGTCCTCGGTACTGCCAAGTGGAGGGGCGCGCAGAGAGTGGCGTTTGAGAAACGGTGGCGCCGGCAGCTGGGCAGTAACGATGCCATCAACACCCGGCCGCGCGCCCCCTCTGCTCCGCTCCCCTCCCCCACTGGCACTCAGAACCGAGTGAGTGAGTCTCACACGTCACACGTACTCACGCTTCCCCACCGGCCAAATACAGTGTCACGTGACAGGCATGTGACAAGGATGACACATGTGGCCGACAAGGACCAGAACAGCCGCCGCGTCCCGCCAATGGCAGTGCTGTGCGTCTGTCGGACTTTACATCCAAGTCAGCGCCAAGCCCTAACCTTATTGGGACTTCGAATGGTACATCCGGACAGACAGACAGACCAGCGAAGGGAAGCAACGGGCGGCGAGTGGGGCTGGGAAGGGTCTGGTATAGGACTGGGTAGTCTTCGGACATAGTCGCCCGTAGTCGCTTTCCGTTGGGCGCGGACGGAGCGAGGAGATGCGTACTTGTTGCCACCCCGGTTTGCTGCCACATTCAAACCCACGCTGCGGTTCCGCTCCATTCTTCCCTGGCCGACATGGGTCGCTCGCGCTTTGGACTGGGATGCAAATTGGCGGGGTGCGACGGCAGGCTACACCAGGCCACACTGTTGTGACGGTGACTCGCTTCACCGATCCTGGTGCACTTCCGGCCTCACAAGCCCCGAGTCTCCGCGGGCTCCGAAGATTGCTGATGCGCGCGTGCCTAAGCCAATGACTAGTAGCCTTCTCCTATAGCCCTCGCGTCTTGCTTCGTACCACCAACGTCTGTCTCTCGCCCCGAATCGATCGTCTACGCTACTGTCTAAACGCCACATCATCCATGGCGGTCTTCGTAGCCGAGTGGACCAGGACGTCGCCACAACACAGCAGGCCCCAATTCCTTTGTCCTGCTTGCTGTCACGGCCCTATTAGCTAATCAGGTACATCTTCTCTGATCTTAATCTCAGGTCTCACTAGCTCACTAGCTCACTGCTTTTCGCCGATCCTTTCTCCCTCCCTCGACCAGTGCATCCTTGGCTTCCTTTCGTACTAGGTACTTGGCTCTCAGATCTCACTTGCATCGCCCGACCCTTTTGCACTTATGGCCGTCCAAGACAGGATGCATAACATGACGCGAGACGGGGACAGCGTAACGGACCGGGACCTCCACGCACAAACCCAAAAAACCTTCGGCAGAGCAATTCGGAGTACCCCAAATAGACGGCCAGGGGCAGATAGGATCCACCAGGACAGGTGTATGGGTTGAACGTGTTGAACGTGCGGAACCAATATGTTTGCCTCCACACTACCTGCCTCAGCGCTGAGCCTCAGCTCAGCCTGATCAGGGTGGACGTCGTTGGAGGTGGCGCGAACAGGAGCATTGGTATGGGAACCCAGGTCGTCGGGGTGGTGACCGGTGACGCGGACGCCTGATTGATGATTAAGATTGTGCAAGTGGAGGATGGCTGATGGATGATGGATGATGCATGATGGATGATGCCGATCGTGTGGATTGCGCGCGGGTGCAGGTCTGAGGAGGTCTGAGCTAATTGATAATTCGCGCAATTAGCGCTTAGCGCTGGGCGATCTGAGCTCTACGGTGTACGCTCTACGCTCTAAGCTCTGAGCTCTGCGACCGGGGCAGTACAAGAGGGTGCATAAGTACGCGCTCCAACGGCGAGTGTTACAGATTCCGCGTGCGTTGTGGCGCGGGAGGCGTGACAGCGTGGCGGTCACCGGTGGCACCCAGTCCAGCGCTGCACAAGCTGCGCGGCAGTAGCGCTGTCTGCCGTGCGGAACATAGCGTTGGCCAGGCCGGATCGGCGCTGCTCCACATTGGGCCCTGGTACGGTGGGCACGGGCCGCGGCACAGGAGGGCACTGCACGCGTGGGGGGGTGCCAGGCACACGGCACTCAGCTGGTGCGGTGGGGGGGCATGGATTTGCACGTCGAAAACGTCCCCTCGTCTGCTGGCCTTGTATCCTTCGTGTGGCCGGGCGCATCGCCGCTCTGCCCCCCTCGCTCTCGGCACTGGGCTGACAGGGCGCGAGCAAGAGGGGCCGTAGGTGGGGAGGTACGCTGGTTGGCTGTATGTGCAGAGAGCATAGATGTGCAACCCGTTGGGTGTGGTGGTGTTGCGTTGAATTGTCTTTGCGTGCGTCTGGTGTAAATCGGGTTGGGTTGGGTGGGGTGGGTGGGGTTGGTTGGGCACTCGCGGAGCGCTTGGCTGAGCCTCGGCTGTCTTGCTGGCTTGTGAGATCTGAGATCTGATCCCGGGCGCGCTCCCCAGTCACGCGCTGAGAGCAGCGGGGCGCGTTGCGTTGAGGCTGAGCCACCCAGCGCTGAGCCTCAGCACCCAGCACGGAGCTTACTCGTGCGGCTGCCACATCCTGTTCCACCGCTTAGGCGCTATTTGCGCTCAAGCCGGCGCCATGGCCGTCGTACCTTGGCGCCGCCACTCCATTATTGCTCTCTGTGCCGCCAGCCTATTGTGACTGTGGATGACTTACACACACTCTCTCACATTGCAAGTGACGAGTGGCATAGGCGCAGCCATTCGCCACCCACTGAATCAGCCGAAGCGGCACGCCCTGCATCGTAGGCTTGGCCAGGCTTCGCTCTCCGTCTCGACTTCCCTCATATGCCAACGTCACTTCCGCCGGCCTTCTTCACAGCCTTTGTAGCCGGCCATGTCACAATGAATGTTCGTGTCCACCACCATCACTCTGTCCATATACCCTCCCACCCCTCTCCCTTGCCTGCTTTCCCCTCTCGCTCCCTACCACCTTCTCCTGGCTGGTGCACCTACGGCTGGCCCGTACCCCCCCTCCCTCCACACCCACTGCCATCCCCCATCCCGTCACCACGCTCATCGCAACACTCGCTCGACGCTCAAAGTTGCCGCTAGCTGCTAGCTCGCCATCGCCATCGCCATCCCCATCCCCATCCCCCTCCTTGCCTGCACCCCGCCCCGTTCCCATCCTGCCTTCCCTCTTATCGCCTCTCTCGTGCCTTTCCATTCGCTGGACGATTGACGGCTCTGCGTCATGGTCCTCTCCTTCCGTTCGTGCCACGCACTGACACTGATTTGCTCTGGTCCTCGAACGACGCGGCCGCCACGAGCGCTGCCCTCTCTCTGGCGCCGACAGCTGCGCCTTTCATAGCCGAGCTTGCCCACCCACCCACCGCCGTCACTGCCGCCCCTCCCATGACCAGCGCATCGCCTTTATCATCGGGTCCCCCCTTTTCCGGACTCAGCCATTGTCCATCCATCCCCCTCCCCTAGCCAATATTCCCAGTGGGCCGGCCCCGCTGGTCTCAGCTCCTTCTTCCCTCTCGCCCTCTCACCTTCACACTCACTCCATGGCCTGTGTCCCCGCCCTTGACTGGAACCTCGTTCACCCCGCCCCACCAATCGCAGCCAGGCCCCGGGATCGTGGACCCATCCTTGACAACTTGCGGTGCTGTCGCCCCACCACAGCTTTTTACGCACCAGCCTTCTTCGTCTGCACCACTCGGGCTCAGCCTCACAGGTTTCACCTCCCGGATGCCCCTGCTTTTCCCAAAGCTGCCAACAGCCCACCCCACCCCTGGTCTCTGCTGCCACATACCGTCACCTCGTTCTCCATCCTAACCCTGCCTCCCATTCCACGGGGAAAGAGTCAACCCATCCAGTTCGGCAGCATCGGAGCGCTTCTCGCCCTTACCCTCAACCACTCCGGTCCGGCAGTGTAGGCTCTTCCTCGTCCTCTGTCTCTCCCACCACGGTCACCATGGGCTTGGGAGTGTCGGGCATGCCTCCCCCCTCCGTCGCGGGTGTGGGAGTGGCGCGTCTGATGGGAACAGGGGCAGGGTTGCCTCCTACGCCCACCGCTACAACTGCTGGGGGGTTGCCTGTTGCAGCCGACTTTACCAGTTCCTCTGCCCTTGCTCAATCCTCAGGAAGTAGCAAGATCTACGTACCTGGCACTAGTACGCAGCACAACAGTGACGTATGTACCCCATTCACCTTCTCGCCCCGATTGGAACGCGCTGACAGATGCATCGTCCTGTAAAACAGCTGTGGATCAGCGATAAGCTCCCGCTTCTACACAAAGGGAAGGATTACGACTTGCGCGTTGCCTCATCTGGACTGTCAGCTTCGATTGAGGTTGAGGTTGAGGTGGAGCAGAGCGGGACGGCGTCCCCCGTTATCCGGCAGGGTACCCACTCATCTGGATCCTTGGGGAAGGAGTCTGCCCATTCAACTGGACGCACCGTGCTTTTGGCCCCTATTCCCTCTGTGAGGGTAGGCTGGACCAAGGAACTGGTGGCCCAGTTGGTTGATAAGGCCGTCCCCCTTTCGTCTGGTCAACAGTCCGCCGCCCAAAGCCAAAGCGATCCCAAACGTTGCACTTCTCGTTCCGCGCGTAAACTTTCTTTTCTCCTGACTGACGTGGCCGACTGGGACGAGCTCAAAGATGAGCTGGTTTCAGCCGGACCGTTCAAGACGGATCGAATTTGGGAACGCACGGTGGTCAAGCGGGGAAGCAGGAGGAGCATATTGAGTACTCGTCCTGTCTCACCTGTTGTCGTTCGCGCGAATCTGCCCGATTGTAGCCCCGACAACCACAGGGGAACAACCCGCTTCGGATTCCTCTCCTGACCAACGAAAAGGCCATCGTAACGCCAAGTCCGCTCGCTGTGTCTGTCGTACCCGGATCGCAGCCAAGGTGCGCTCCGACCGTCGTGGAGTGCAGGTCACGATTACCGACCGTCTGGACCACTGTACGGCGCCTACGGACCGTAAAGAACGCGCAATGGTAAGCAAGTTTGTTCACCATCTTGCCTCTTTGTCTGTATCCCCAGCCCAGGCTCATTCCTTGATTGCCGATCTGTCCCAAGACGTCAGCCGTCTCTCGCCCCAAGACCGAGCGTTTTACCTAGAATGGCTACCGTCGGGCAAATACTGTCAAGTCTTACGCGCCGCCTCGGTGCGGCAGCACCGCCCTTGACGGGTCGGGTGACTGTAGACTTGATGGACTAGCGCCTCGAACCGATGGTATCGATCGGTCTGGTTGACTTTGTCTCTGCTGTTACTTTCTTTATTTCCTACCCTTGGTGTATCATCTCTGCATGGCCAGAATCGGTATTCTCTTTGCGGAACTAGATGAAGATCCTCGCTCTCTCTCTCTCTCTCTTTTGCATCGCTTTCCTTCTCAAGTTCCCAGTCTTTCTCTCTTCGTTTGCATCTCCACTGCTCGCCTCAGTCTTTGCCTCTGCCTCCTTGCCTGCATGAATGCACTGGACTTTTTACAAGGAGGCCCCACACTCTTTCCTGCGTCCCCGGTTGGACATCCATCTCGCTCCATTTTTCGCTTCCGCACACATGGCATGGTTCATCTCACTCAATATTCGGCAGAGCCGTGCTTTTTCACCTCGTCATTTTCCCGTTGGAAACGTTCAACATCGCCTCCGCTTACTTACGTTCAACTGGATCTTTCCCCAGTGGGCACCTCGGTTCCCGCTCTTCCCCTCCCCTTCCCTCCCCTCCCTTGGAGCTTTCCTGTTTTCTCGCGATCCCAGGCTGGACAGAGGAACATGCGCACCACATTCCTTTCACTTTCACTTTCACTTTCACTTTCACTTTTCCTGTTGTCTTTTCTTCGACCTCTGCTTTTTTCGCTTGTTCGTTCATCCCCTGCCCTCGATCCCCTCTAGATGAGGAGGACAAGGGGCTTCGCAGATTACCAATTTTGTGGTGGATATCTCATCGTTATGGATCCTTTTCTTCTTCTTTTCTTCTTTTTCTTCTTTTTCTTTTTTGTCTTCTTCTTCCCACTCTCACCTCTCACCCACCCTCCCCCCAACCCACACATTTCCTCATTGGGATGGAGGTATACCATGGTCCACGGTGCTATATTTTGTTTGGAGTCCTCCCAGTGGGCTCCAACATGCTTACCCCGTGACAATGATGCCATGTGTACCCCACGCCCTACGATAGCACCTATAGTCTCTCGGCGATTGGTGTCACAGTCGGACGGGGTACTGCAGAATCAAGCCAGTGTGGTTGCAGCTGTGTCCAGCTGTCGAAAGGCGACGGCGCCAACGACAGTGACCAGTCCAGCACGTACGCTGTGAGGTGTTGAGGCGCGGGCCAAGACGACGGTATCGGAGGAACTGCTGGTGGAGAAAGAAAGGAGAGGTGGGTGCGGATGGTCTCTTCTCTGATATATACTAGCGCCTCCGCAACCAACGTAGTCTCTTGATGGTGGGCATCTCAGCTGGCCCACAGGACTAGAGGATGTACTACAGCTGCTGCCAGTGAGGACGCACAAACACCGATGGCTTGTTGTGGCCGACCAAAATGGTAGTGAGGCTCTGGCTGGAAGGTTACTTGGTCTCGGTCTTACACGTCTGGCTGCTGGAATGCGCGGGGGGGGGGAGTCTGACGGATGATGCTGATGGATGATGGATGGTGTCCAAGATCTAAGATGCGAAGCGTTCATCCGGGGTTAATTTTAACTGGCGTCTTGCCACTCTTCAAGCTTCAACGCAAGTGGAACTCTGACAGGTGACTGCGACGTATGTGACACCTGACTTCCCTGCTTCGCCCTTACTCCCCCGCCCACTAGGCTCACTGTAGAAAGAAGCTTGAGATGGATGCTTCAGATCTCAGACTTCAAGCTCAAGCTTCTTGAGGACTGATGTAGGGCGCGTGGCGCGTGGCACACGTGATGCGGACCCGTGCAATAGAGCTGGGGAAGGTGGAACCATACTCTTTGGTTATCAAGGTCGATGAAGAGATGAGGTCAATTAGTTTTGAGGTGCCACTCACAGTTGCTACCGCGCTCCCTGAGGCCCGACAAAGGCGGCGCGAACCTCATAACGCAGGTCAGGGCCGGTGATGCGAGCCAGCCAGAGGAGGGACCGTACGGTAGAACGTCAGTGGTTGTGCTTCGAGTCGCTGTGGGAAAAGCAGAGGGTCTTCATATTGGCTGTGTATGAACAGCCGAAACGAGATTGAGGTCCGGGTAAATCGGGACTACGCGAAGCTGGGGGGACTCGGGCACATTGGATTTTTGCAGTATGCTGTTGGTGTAAGTGCACATAGTGTACTCTCTATAGGCGTGGGAGCGCGAGGGGGCACAGGAACGGTCGAGAGAGGGGACCACTGTGAGGCTAAGTGTTCCGAGCTCTGGGAGAATGGGGTAGAAATGCTCGAGAGAGAAGGTACCGGCGATGGCGCCGAGGGCATCATATACAAATCAACTAAGGCGGGTGGTGTTGGAAGCTACCAGAACCTCGCCAATTTCGTCTGGGCCCTATCGAGGCCCAAAGGCTTCAAGCCGACCTGTGGGAGTGACGGGGCTCACACATATACGAGGCTGACCCTGTTATAGATCTTCCTTGAATCCCTTGTCTCCCTTACACACATCATGCGTTGTACACCATGCGATTGCCTCTCTTCCCTCTGGATTATAGGTATCCATTCCATACAGTCCGAACGAATGTACTTGACATCCAAAGCGAAGTTCCTTCACTGCAGGACGAGTAAGAAAAGGCGAGGGCAGCCACTGCGCAAGTCAGTCGGAGGAGGACATAGCGGCCGTCGAGTAACCTCGCGGGTGCAGTCGATTGATGGTCTCTAGGCTCCGTAAGCTCTGAGTGTGGCCATGCATTCCCTGATGGCGGAAGCGCAGCCAGGGTGGAAGCCAACCCCACCTCCCTCACGGCTGTTTTCCCTGCTGCGAGCCAGCAAGGGAAACGGAAGCGAATGATGCGGTCTTGTGCGTGTGTGGAGCGGGATGGTTGGTAGTTGATCGTTGATGCATGATGCATGATGGATGGAATGGGGCGGAATTGGGGGGGCGGACTGCGGGGGGCCATTAATAATCGGGCGGGCGCGGAGCCAGTGGGAGGAGTGCAGAGGATGCGAGATTGAATGTTCAGCTGGGCAGCCATGCCGATGCAGCGCCGCTCGATGGGCGTGCGAGCACAAGCAAGCGGCGCCGCCCCGTCCCTGCGCCAGCGCCAGTCCCCCAGTCCCCAGTCCACCGGCAAGCCAGCCCCTCCACCTCCCCACCGCGTCCCGTCTCTTGCCGCTGCCCATGCGCCCCCACCTGCTCGCCGGCGCGCTGCGTGCGGCTGCCCCGGTCCGCGGTCCCTTTGCCTCTGCCCGCCTCTGTGCCCCACGCAGCTTCTCCTCCTCCGTCTGCGCCGCCAACGCCAACGCCCACGCCCACGCCAACAACGCCAACGGCGAGGAGGACCTGCCCAAGTACGAGGTCCCCCCCGGCAGTGCCAACCCGCATCGTCTGGAGCATGGGTTCTTTGACAAGCGCATTCCCGTCATCACCACCCCTACCAAGGTCGAGCACGACCCGTACGGCGACCGGATCGTACTGCGCGCGTCGATCGAGATGTCGAATGCGATCTACAAGGAGGCCAGTTCGCGCAAAGAGGCCAACATGCGCCACTTTACCATCAACTTTGGTCCGCAGCACCCGGCTGCGCACGGTGTCTTGCGTCTCATCCTCGAGCTCAACGGAGAGGAGATTCTGCGTGCTGACCCGCACGTTGGGCTGTTGCACCGCGGGACAGAGAAACTGATCGAGTACAAGAACTACACCCAAGCTATGCCCTACTTTGATCGTCTGGATTACTCGTCGGCCATGACCAACGAGCTGTGCTACGTCCGGGCGGTGGAGAAGTTGCTCAACATTGAAGTGCCGGAGCGGGCCAAGTGGATTCGTACTCTCTACTCGGAAATTTCGCGACTGAACAATCACTTGATGGCGGTCCTGTCCCACGTGATGGACGTTGGTGGTCTGACGCCATTCTTGTGGGGGTTTGAGGAACGTGAGAAGCTCATGGAGTTTTATGAGCGGGTTTGTGGTGCTCGCTTGCACGCTGCTTACTTCCGGCCTGGTGGCGTCGCATTTGACCTCCCGGTTGGTCTGCTGGACGACATTCATGTCTGGGCATCGCAGTTTAGCTCGCGCCTGGACGAAGTGGAAGAGGTGGTGACGGGCAACCGGATCTGGCAGCTGCGTACGGTGGGCATTGGTCGGGTCACGGCCGATCAGGCATTGAACTATGGCTTTAGTGGGCCCATGCTGCGCGGGAGCGGCATTCCATGGGACCTTCGCAAGAGCCAGCCGTACGAAAAGTTTGATGAGGTGGACTTTGAGGTACCGGTCGGCAAGAATGGCGATTGCTTTGACCGTTATCTGTGCCGGGTGGAGGAGATGCGGCAGTCGTTGCGGATCATTGAGCAGTGCATCAACAAGATGCCCCCCGGGCAAGTCAAGGTGGATGACCACAAACTCACTGCCCCCCCGCGTGCTAACATGAAGGAAAGTATGGAGAGCCTGATTCACCACTTCAAGTTCTTCTCGCAAAACTTCAATGTCCCTCCGGGTGAGACGTATGCGGCGATCGAAGCGCCTAAGGGGGAAATGGGCGTCTATCTTGTCTCGGATGGCACCAACCGGCCCTACCGCTGCCGAATTCGTGCCCCTGGGTTCCTTCATCTCGCTGGTGCGGATATGATTTCCCGTCACCACGATGTCGCTGATATGGTGGCCATCATCGGGACGATGGACTTGGTGTTCGGCGAGGTGGACCGTTAATGCATGGCATGAGCCTCGGTCAATATTCAATTCCAGCAGGGATATGATTTCCCCCCCGCCTCTCCCTTTGCCTTGAGCTGTAGGGCTATATGTACCAGGAGGCCAGCGTGTGTTTGGCACAGACCAGTAGTCTGTCCCCAACATGGACCCACACAGACTCATATAAGGAAGGGAGCGTGAACCCTAAGGGAATCATAGCAGAAGGATCGCCAAGCCCGGGTAAATGGATACAGGCAAGACCAAAGGTGAGCTCACCTGCTCACCCGCTTGCCAGTGTATGCGTCATTGCCAGTTCCAGTGCCAGTGCCAGTGCCAGTGCCAGTGCCAGTGCCAGTGCCAGTGCCAGTGCCAGTGCCAGTGCCAGTGCCAGTGCCAGTGCCAGTGCCAGTGCCAGTGCCAACACTTTTCCTGCTGCGCGTGTCGAGGACAATCCCACTCCCAGTGAAGACCCGGAAACCACATTTACTTTTAAGGCAAACATGAAGCATATCTTCATTCAAAACACCTGCATCCTCTCCACGGAGTGGTAGCATCGAAGGTGAGAAAACATGAGCCACGAAGCTGGTTCAAGGCACGACTTTGCCGACAATGTTGTACCTCTGCAACAGCCAGAGGGGGAGCAGGAGCAGGAGCATGAAAGCATCACGATCGACGGCCGGTCAGTACAGTATTCAGTATCAGTAGTCTGGTAGTCTGTTGCATGCCCAACCACAGTCGGACAAGACAAGACGACGGAGGGGAGACAACGAACCTTACTGTAATAGGCAAACCAGTCGTCTAGGACCTTGAGTTCAGTTGGGGTCAACTGCGAGTAATCTGCAATCGCATCCTCGGGGTCGAGGGACGACTTGCCCAACGCGGCGCTGGCGTCCTTGCCGGCAAATACGCTGTAGCCCTTGCCTGCCTGGTACATTTCCCTGCGCGGGGACACATCAAACACCACCCCCTTGATCGCCACATACACGGGCAGTTGTCGTCGGTGCCGTTGTACTTGGCCAGCTCGGCGACCGAGATGGGGTCTTCCTTCGCCGGCCTGCCCACGTCCAGTCAGCACCACACATCCTCAAGCGCAGGCAGGAACAGCGGAAACGGAAACGTACTGCGTGGGCTTGGTCTGTGGCTCCATTGTATGCCAACGGGTGAGAGGGGAAAAGAGTGCTGGGAAAAGGAGAGCGGGGGCGCGCAGGCGGTGGGGGGATGGTACGATGATGGATGAATGGATGAATGGGTGAATGGATGAATGGATGAATGGACACCCACCCCACACTCAGTACTCACCCTGGCCAGATCCGAGGCCAGAGGCTAGCAGGCCTGGCTAATAGGCTCATCCTACCATCGCGCCACTAAGACTAATCAGGCGACGAGGCCAGTTGTGGGGTACCCCAGGAAATTCCGCCACATTCCGCATGGCAGTTGCGGGGGGCACACCTGTTCCGCCCCTAGCCCCATATCAAGGACGGCTGGCGCAATGGTAGCGCGTCTGACTACGACTGGTTGTAATCAGGAGGTTGCAGGTTCGACCCCTGCGTCGTTCGAGCCGACATGGCGTCCTTATTTTTTTTTTCTTTGACTCCGTTGAAATGGTTTGCACAGCTGCTCCCGAAGAAAACGACAGTATGTTCCTCTCGTCTACCACCCCCACCCAAGTTCTGCTGTGTCCCGAGAGACCTGTTCGTTGACAACTATTATATCCCGAGAAAAAATACAGCCGTGGACAGGCATGGGGGCTTAGATCTTAGATCTGCATGTCACCTACCAAAGCTATTGGGCCAAGATGCATACTTAGGCCGCCGTAAGGCGGGCCTCAGCTTCCTTCCAGTTCACAACGCTCCTGCAAAGCCGTCAGTGTCAGTACCTTTGTGTGTCCCATTGATAAGCACAAGGGAGAGAGGGATTCGATTCGATTCGATTCCAGACGTACCAGATCGCCTTGAAGTAGTCGGCCTTGACGTTCTTGTACTGGAGGTAGTACGCATGCTCCCAAGCATCAATGCCCACCAACGGCACGTGGGTCAAGAGAGGATCCTGGTTGGCAGTGGTGAGGATCTCCAGTTCGCCCGTGGCCTTGTTGTATCCCAGCCAACCCCATCCCGAGCCCTGGATACCAGCCAGCGCGGCATTGAACTGGGACTGGAGCTTGTCGAGCGAGCCAAAGTCCTTGCTGATCGCCGCAGCCAACTTACCACCCTCGGGGAGCTCTCCACCGCCCTTGCCTGCCGGCGCCAGGTTCTTCCAAAAGAGCGAGTGGTTAATGTGGCCACCGCCATTGAACTTGAGTGCGCCCTGGAGCGCAATCGTCGCCGCAATGTCATTCTTGGCCACTGCATCGTGCAGCTTCTCCTCGGCCACATTCAGGTTGGTGACATACGTCTGGTGGTGCTTGTTGTGGTGCGTCTCCATAATCTCGGCACTGATGAAGGGCTCCAGCGCGCCAAAGTCATAGTCCAGGTCGGGGAGGGTGTGCTTGGCGCGCACACCAGCCGGGACGGCGGTGCGGGCAGCACGGAGGCAGTGCGCGTAAGGGTGGTGCCAATCATGATGGGAGCGGGGTTGGGAGCACAGGAAGGCGGTGGTGGTAGGAAGGCAGGCAGGCGAGGGGAAGGCAAGAGGAGAAGAGAAGGGGGGAGGGCTTCAGCTGAAGCTTGAATTGAAAGCGCTGAAATCATTAATCACCGGGCAGCACCGGGTTGCCGCAGGTTGCTGTTGCCGTCGTGCACGGACGCCAGAGGAGGGCAGCAGCGCAGTGTCGATGGGTGTGCCAGCCTCGCCCCGCTACGTCCGCGCAGGGGGGCATGGCGGCGGTGTGGGCCGGCGTAGCCGAGGCGGGTGCGTTGACGTCATTTCCACTCAGCATCTGCGTGCCACCCTGCATGCTGCGTGCTGCTGCATTGTCCTTGCGTTAGTAATAGAGACCAAGCTGCAATTGCAACGTTCAACGTTCAACTTGAACATTCAATATTCAAGCAAGCTTCAAGCTGCAGGCTAGCCTGAGTTGGTCACGTGCGCCCGTGTGCTCCTTCACGCGGTTGCGCGTTAGCAGGTGCTGGCCCCAGCATCCAGGCAGCCCTTGCCGCCGACCAGGTTCCACAGCAGAAAAACGAAGTAAGTAGGTACGTTCGGCTGCTACGCCGCAACCCGCCACGCCCGCCCGCCCCTCTCCCAGTTTGTCGTCGTCGCCGACGTTGGTCGCGTAGCTGTCGGACGCCGCTGTAGGGGTATAGTATGGGTATGGAGGGAGTATTAGTTCGTGGACCTACCGAAGCAATCCTGTGATCCATGCCATCTACTTCTTGTCAGACCAACCCACCTCCACAGTCTGCCGGACTATGCGCTAACTACGGTGGCTGCAACAGCGCCATGGAAAGGTATGCTAATGATTAATGATTCCCCCCCTTGCCAACCGGAGGGAAGCGAAGGAAAGGGCAGGAAGATGGGTGCGCGTGTGGTCAAGCCAATGGCTCGTCCGGAACAAGAGGGGGTACGTCCCAAGCGGTGCGTGCTGACGCGGAGGGTTTCCCGCCCGAACTCGAACTGGTGGCCGAGGGGAAAGGCAAGGGCGGCGACGAGAGGAGGAGCGAGGGACCGAGCTGCGGCGACTGGCACTACGGCGCATAGAGCGGGACCTGTGACGTGCGTATCGGTGCTCAGCGTCCGAGGGGGAACGGGGCGGACGCGAAGTGCTAGCAGTGGCGAGTAGGGGCGTGCTAGCTGATCCGCGACGAGATTCTGACGCACGTCGCGATGCGGCCTTTTGCACGTAGGCAATAGGATGGGGCTGGTTACCTCGCCAAGCAATCCACTGAGCGACGATGATCATGTCAAAGATCAGTGTCCCGCCTGAACCCAGTAGGAACGGCAACGACTCGAGCAGGTAGGCACGCCGGTTCGGTCCGGACGCAGCGGGGTTAACAAGGACCGAGGCTGAGTAGAGGCTGTTTCCCAAAAACACCGAAAAGAAGAGCATAATGCTCAGTCCTTCCACTGACCGACGCGTCAAGTTGACCCAGATCTGAGGCAACCGACTCGTCATGTACAGCAGCGTGCAGAACCAGGCCGAGATACGTCCCACCACCCGCTCCAGCGTTTCATCCTGTATGTGCACAGGCAGCGACGAGGTGCCACGCGTACCGGGCATACCTGCTTGCGAGGCGATGGGCGAGGTGGCTGTGCCCAGCAAGATGACCGAAGCGGGGGCGGAGCCGCTAGCGTCTGCGGGCCACGAACGGACAGTAAAGAGAATCCCCACAGCGAGCAAAACGATAGAAGGACCTGAAGGTCGGGATAACTTCCTTCGTCGCGAACGCCCGTACTCCTCTCGCGTCAATGTGCCTTCCCTCACCGGACGGGGCCGGGAAGAGCAGAGGACGACCTGGGCGCGGCGCCGGGCGCTTGCTTCGGGGGTGGGGGCAAGGTTTGGCTCTGTGCCATGAGTTGGTTTCCCCAAGAAGAAGGCGAGGCCGAGGCAGATTGAGATCGTCCTGACCCTGGACTAGGCCGGGAAGAATCCTGGCCTGACAGTCGCTCATGGTGAGAGGCAACAATGGTCGCCGTTCGAGTCATCCTGCGGCCCCGACCGGCTTCCTCTCCTTCCCCGTCTCCCTCTCCTTCTCGCTCTTCCTCTTCCTCCTCGCTCCACTCGTCCGACTCGGTGTGCCGCGTGTGACCCATCATCCAGCGAAGAGTGCGAATGCCATGTTGGGGCCGACCAGTCGGGTCATCGACAGGCGTCGCCTCCACGTCGTGGGCTACACGTTCTTGCATCGTGGGTGCTTGTTCGACAGGCGACTGCACTTGGTCCTGTTCGAAAAAGATGGGTGCCGGACCGGCACTTGGGTGCAGCGAACGCGTCTGGCTAGAGCGAGACTTGCCCAGTGCGCCATACCCATTGTCGCTCAGGCGAGGCCTTCTGCGTCGCCATATCGTCCAGTCTCCAGCAGGGGAGGGAGGGCAGCAGCGACCCGAGGGCGTGGATAGATCTTGGTGTAATAGATAAATTGAGCCAAAATGCAAAGATCAATGCTGCAGAAGTTAGCCACTGCGATTTGGAATGGCAGTTGGTGCGTGAGCAGCGAGCCGATCCTGGTCCCGACGTCCGGATTAGGTTAGTCCAACCGACAGAAAAAAAGAGTAGATAAAGAACGCGACGCACAAGTTCAGCACATCTCCCACCATCCATTGCGCCACGAATACACCAGAAAGACCATCTACGCTCTTGCGGCGGTAATTGGTGATGATCTGAGGGGTCTGGGCAAAGAGCCAAACCACAAAACTTGCCGAACCACACCAGCCCGATAAGGCGGCACGCGTAGGCAGGCCAAAGCCAGTGGACGCGATGGGGGCATGGATGGGAGCAGCGGTTGCAGGGTAGGGCAGACAGGCTAGCGCCAACGTAGCTAGTGTCCATGCGATGGAGAGCCAGCGTGTGAGCAGGCTGAGGGAGGGAGCAGCGTGAGCGGCAGTGCGTGTGCCACGCACACCGCCGCTCGCAGACCCGTTTGCGTCCCCTCGGCCACCACATGCATTGGGGTCCATCCGGTGCGGCAGGAACGTCGAGACGATACGAATCAGGATCGCACCGTGCTGGGGATGGTGGCGGCAGTGCTGGGCGGTGGTGGTGGTGGTGATGGTGATTGTCCTTGGCGTGGCCGGGTGATGGCACTGCCGCCAGCAATCCGCTGCGATGCCTTATCGAGCGTGGGTTCTTTCGGGAGTGACTAGTGAACCATGTGTCGTGCGGCGCCATTGAATGTTTCAGTCCGAGGACCACATTGCTATGTTCGAAGGCCAGTGGGGCCGAGGCCAAGATGCATGATGCTTGAGAGATGATGCATGATGCATGACGTGGACCACCGAGTGGGAAGAAGGCTACATTACGCGTTACGCAAGCTCAGCCTGGCATCGGTGCAAGCGCTAGCCTCTTGGCTGGGCAGGGCTACTCAGCCTACTCAGCCTATGACATGCAATCAACGCCGTGTACGACAAGGGATGTTGTTGTGATGAGCGTACCCGCTTGGCTGGAGCGTGTCTGTTGGTTGATGATCGGATGTCCTGGTGCGTTCTTACACACAACACCATGCGACGGTGGCTCTCAAGGCTCTAGCCACACCAGGTTGACCATGAAGAGAAGCCACGGTTTCGATTCGAAGATAGGTGGGTGTGGTTCTCGTGTGCGTCGCGTGTAGAGGCGAGGAGAGGGCGACGCGTTTGGTGATGTGGTGACGTGGAGGCGGCGGCGGGTGGGTCGGGGTGGGCTGAAATGTGAAATCGGCGCGGGCAGCAACGTGGCAGGGGGCAGGGGGCATGGTGCAGCATGCTGCAGGGGGTTGTGCATGCAGGGGGCAGCTGCAGGGGCGCTGCCGGGCGCTGCACGGGCAAGGCAGGGCGGGCAGCATGCAGTGGCCATGCCGAGGCGCCCTCTAACCCCCCGCCGCTGGCTGCTGCAACCACCCAGGATGGCCTCCGACGGCCGTGGCTTTGCCGGGCTGTCGACCGTCGTCAGCCACCCCACCCGCCGCGCACGCCCCATCGACCCCACCTCCTCCCGCTACCCGCCCCTCTTCCCGCGCAGCGCCCCCGCCCCTGCCCCCGACGCCCTCCCGCTCGCCCCGCCCGCCGCGTCTCTGCCCCTAGCACCAGCGCCGCCACCACCACCGCTCCGGCCGCCCTCGCCGCCGTCAAGGCCCACCACCTCCACCGCCGCTCCCGCAGCCAAAACACCCTCTCCTCCTTCCGCCTCCGCCCCGCCTTCGCCGCCTCCACCGACGTCCTCTCCCTCGCCCGCCCCCCCGCCCCCGCCCCCGCCCAGGAGGAGCCCTGTCCGGCTTCTTTGCCCCGCCGCCACCCGCCGCCCTCGCCTCTTACGCCCAGTCGCTCCGTGCCGAATGGGAGCCCTGGCGCACATCCCAAGCCCAGGGCGCCCGCGGCCAGCTCCATTTGACCCCGCCCGGCAACCCTTTTCTGCTGCCCCGCCCGAGCTGGGCCAAGAGGAGGACGAGACGCACAAGCCGCTTCTGCAGCGGCACGCCGACCACTGTGCTCTCCTGGCTCGTCTGTCTACTCGTCAGTCTACGCCCCGCCCGCCGCCGCCGCCCCTGGAGCGGGTACCGAGTTTCTTCTTTGACAGTCGGTTTGCCCTTTCGGATCCGCACACCTTCCTCGCCCTCTTT
This sequence comes from Moniliella sp. 'wahieum', assembly GCA_003971905.1. Lineage (NCBI taxonomy): Eukaryota > Fungi > Basidiomycota > Moniliellomycetes > Moniliellales > Moniliellaceae > Moniliella > Moniliella sp. 'wahieum'. The sequence continues at coordinate 89,008 of RSEE01000136.1, read as the reverse complement.
CCGGGCGACGGCGAGGAACTGATCCCTGCCGCTGCATTACGAGAGGAGCAGCTGGCGTATTATGCCTCTGTGATCGATCAGCACCTTCAAGTTGCTGTCGACGACCGGGCGCAAGATTTTTGCCGCCCTAGGCCAGGCGAGAGCGCTGCAGTCGGCCGCGGCCAAAGGAGCGCAACGAGCTGCCATTCTCACTCGCTCTCTCGCCGGACTCTCGGGGGCGAGGGGGTTCCGTCGCTGGGAGCGCAGTTGGTTGTGCGCCAGGCGCATCGCCGTCGTCTCCAGCAGGATTTGGACCGGCTTCTGGCGACCCGCAAGCTGGCCCAGGTAGTGGATCGGATCACCCTCTTGGCCTCGCAGCCCGATCCGAGCAAGGCCTTGAACATGATCCAGTCTCTCACCATGCTGGTTCAGGCGCGCTTGGGTGGGCTTGCGCCTCCTCCCACGCAGGGGGAGATGGAGTTGGCTACGTTTTCCTCTGTCCCGGCAGGCGAAGTGCTTGCGGCGGCCGAAAGCGTCGCTGCGCTCTTCCCCGTGCTTATTGGCACATTGGAACGCAAACTCATGAACGTGCTGCGCGCTGACTTGATCATGAGAGTGACCAAAGACGAAGCGCTGTTCATTCCTTCCCCCCAGCCATCGTTGGCACCTGACATTCCCTCTGACCCGGCACCCTCGACGCCGACCCAAGAACTCGAGCTAGGATGGGGCCATGTTGCTAGTCCAACCGAAGCGGGCGAAGCGCGTGCCAGGAGGAACAAACGACATCGTTCCCTCAATCGCTCTCTCAGCATCGCAGCCGAACAGTTGCGTGTGAATGGGGAACAATCCCTCTTCTCCCCCAACGAGCGTTCCTCACCTGAACCCGAGGACGAGGGTGCCGAGGTGCGTGCACGGCTTCGTGCGTATGTAGAGCACGAGCTGTCCAAACCACGGGGGAGGAGGAGGAGGGGGAGGAAAAAGAAGATGAGAAGACGGTGCTCCCACCCTCATCCGCCGACGACCCCGATGGCACATCGCACTTCGCGCCCAGCTGCTGCCCATCTTGCAGGGGCTCGTTCAACTTGGCGGGGTGGAACGTGCGCTGCAATCTTATGAAGTGGTGCTGCTCGATGCGCTTCGGACCATCACCCGACGACGTCTGCGCGGTGTGCCTGGCAGTCTCGCCCCCTGGGTTAGTTTGCCCGGCGCGCCCACCGGAGGGGACGAGAGTCTTCCGTTGCTCGAGCCGCCCGAGACATCGCTTCTCTGGGCGCAAAAGACCGAGTTGAGCACGTTCCTACCGCTTCTCCATGGCTACCTCGAAGGTCTCATGGCCTGGCTCGCTGGCATTCGCCTTCAGTCGCGCACGGTTCTGGTTGTGCTCAATGACCTGGCCCAAGCGCAGATTGGCGATGTGCGGCCTCCCCCGCTGGACGAGCGGGTGGGCCAGGCCTTGGGACTGGATCCCGGCACGGCACTTGCGCGCCCGCGGGGTGGGTCCCAGTCTACCCTTTGTCCTCAGTGGCCTGCTCAGGACAGCTACAAGCCGGAGTCATACCTGTCTGGCGCGTCTGTTGGCGCTGCGGGGCCCAGTTCATGCCCACTTGCCCATCTGTGAGTTTATGCAGGTCTTCCAGCTCACGTGGTCGTTTGTGCTGCGGTCGGAGCTGGCAGCGCGCGTGGTGCTACCGAGCCTCCGACGCACGTTGGCCGCCCAGGCTCGTGGGTTCCTGCATGCGTTCCATGCCCAGGCCATGTCCCGATGCGCCAAGGCAGTGGAGGAGGAGCGGTGGGACGCTTGTGCGGTGCCTGTCACCACACAGCGTGCTGTCGATGCATTGCTCAGCCAGCAACCTCACTCTTCTTCTCCCAGCCAGCTCCTGCCGAAGAAGGAAGCCACAAGACGCTCTTTCTCGGCGAGGGTCAGAGCCATGCGTACCTCACTGGCGCTTCGGTGGAAATGCTCACTCTGCTAGGCGAGTACTTACGTTTTCTTCTTGCCCTGCCCCATTTGGCTGCCGAGGGCATGTCGCGTCTACTTTCCTTTCTCAAGGCGTTCAACTCGCGCGTGTGCCAGGTGGTGTTGGGCGCTGGTGCGATGCGCTCGGCCGGACTCAAGAACATCACAGCCAAGCACCTTGCTCTGGCTTCGCAGTCGCTCCATGTCGTCCTATGCCTCCTACCGGGCTTGGAACAAATTTGTACGCGGCATCTAGCCCGTTCTGTGCCGGCGCTACCGCACGCACCTGCACCGCCTTCCGCCACCCCGATCGCCATCCAACACGAATGGACTAAGGTCCGCAACGACTTTACCGAGCACCAACGCGAAGTGCATGCCAAGCTGGTATCCATCATGGGCGACCGTGTGGCGGTGCATGTACTCTCTCTCCCTTCCCCGGCAACGGGCGAGGTAGGTAGCTACATGCTGGATCTGTGTCGGGAAACGAGTTTGTTGAGCAAGGTGCTGTGGCGCTACTTGCCTCCCGCTACAGCTGGCGGTATCATGACGGAAGTGTACCTCCTGATCGATCTGCGGTTTGTCGAGAAGCTGCGCGCGGTATATGCCGCCCTCGTGCCGGCCGACGACGTACTTGCGCAGATCGAGTTGGAGGTGGCTTACCTCGTAGGCCGAATGGCCCAGCTCAAAGGCGATCCATTTGATCCTACCGTGCGTATTTGCTTCCCTTTCTTTTTCCTTTCCCTTTTGCTGTTTCTGTTTCTGTTTCTTTCCTTTGCCCTTGGTCTTGGCCGTGACAGATCTACTGACTGACCCATCCACAGCAAACCTCCACTTGGATCCAAGAAAAGAAGGTGCTGGCTCGCGCGCAGGAGGAAGCGGAAGCAGCCGCCCAAGCCCATGCTCAAGCTCAAGCTCAAGCTCAAGCTCAAGCTCAAGCGGAGGCCCAAGCTCAAGCGGAAGCCCAAGCCCGCGCCGACGCTCAAGCTGCCGAAGCTCGTGCTCAGGATGACGCCCAAATCCGGGCCCAGACCGACGCCCATCCTCAACCCCCACTCCCACCCCTACCCCAATCCCCGCCCCAAACCCACTCCCCATCCCAATCCCCATCCCAATCCCACCCCCAATCCCACTCCCAATCTCAACTCCAACCGCAATCGGAACCCGAGGCTCAAGGGGCAGACGCGGTCCAAGCCATGCCCGACGACCTGCCACTTGCCCCCGAGGCCAAAATGGCATACCAGCCAAGGATGAAGAGTCCCCCCCTTCCCAGTGGACAATTACGTTCTCCTCCGCCCTCGTCCCCTCCTCTCCCTCACCCCCCCACACCCAGCCTAGGGCAAGTGGTTGAGGCGCCGTTGCGGAGCTGGTTTGCCTCGGCCCAGTCAGGGCTGACCAGCGTGGCCTACACGGTTTCCGCTGGAGTGGGCGTGACTCGCGCCCTGGAGACGCGAGAGACCGAAAAGGACGAACCGCATACTACGCGCTCTACCCCCGCCCCATCCGCATCCGCATCCGCATCCGCATCCGCATCTGCATCCGCTACGACCGATGCGGTGCCCGATCGAACGGACGGTCCAGCTGGTGCTCCGAATGAAGCGGAAACGATGGCGGGCGAGAAGAGGGCGGACTCAATGGATGGCACCAAGGACGTCCCTCTAACCGCTACTTCGTCTCTCCCTATCGCACCGGACCAGGTGGTGGAAGGTAAGCGGGCCCTAGCTGAGCCCCCACCTACGGACGCTACACTTACTTCGGACGCGACGCAGCGTCCCGTGCCTCCCCTCCCCTCTCGTCCCGTACCACCAGCCCCTGCGCCCGAACCTCCCGCCCCGGCACAGCCACAGGCACAGCCACAGCCACAGTCACAGGTACAGCCACAGGAGAAGAAACCACGCATGTCGCTCGCGCAGCGGTTGGCGGAAGCTGCTAAGAAACGAGCGGCACGACGACCCGGTGTACAGGCCGTCCCAGAAAAGGGTTCGACTCACCCCGAGTCAAGCGGGAACGAGCATAAGGCGCAGCAAGTCATGCCCCCAAGGGCGGGTGAACAACCAATGGTAGACCAGACCAAGGCGAAGGGGACCAAGGTGGACGAAGCCAAGGCGGACGAAGCCAAGGCGGACGAAGCCAAGGCGGACGAAGCCAAGGCGGACGAAGCCAAGGCGGACGAAGCCAAGACGGACGAAGCCAAGGCGGACGAGGCCAAAGTCGAACCGGAGACCAAAGGTGCTGCAGTTGAAGACGTTGAAGTAGATGAGGCCAAGTCCCACAACGAAGCTGAGCAAGCCAAAATTGAGGAAGGCAATGACACCAAAACCAAAGTGGGCGAAACCAGTGTTCCCCCAGCCCAAGCGAGCGAAACTACGCTTGACGAAAACAAGGTCGGCGAAATCAACGTTGAGGAAACCAAGGTCGAGAAAGCCAATGCTGAGGAAGCCAAGGTTGAGGGAGCCAAGGTCGACGTGAAAGCCGAGGCTGAGGAAGCCGAGGTCGAGGAAGCCAAGGTCGAGGAAGCCGAGGTTGACGAAGCCAAGGTTGACGAAAGCCAAGGTTGACGAAGCCAAGGTTGACGAAGCCAAGGCCGAGGAAACCAAGGCCGAGGAAACCAAGGCCGAGGAAACCAAGGCCGAGGAAACCACGGTTGAGGAAACCAAGGCCGACGAGCCCCAGGTCAATGAACCCATGGGTGTCCAAGCCGTGATGGATGACCAGGCTCCTACTGAGTCCCAGGTGGAGGGTGAGGAGGGCAATTGACAGAGACCGTCGACAGCACGATGGAACGGGTATCTGTCCTGCGCCCCTGTCCTCCACCGAGACGATCCCACGTCCCCTCTCGCTGCCTCAGCACACTCCTCCGCTCCAGCGCCCACGTGCGAACCTGAGGCGCCGCGCCTGAGCTGGCCGAGGCGGGCCGACGACCGCGGAGCCAGAACCCGAGCCAGAACCCGAGCCAGAACCCGAGCCAGACCGGCCGCCGGAGCAAATCCCAAACCCGCATGTTGGGTTGTCGCTTCCCCCCGATCCCACCCCGAGACGGCGCAAATTGGTCAGCACGATACCCCTTCGTCCCCTGCTGATGACGACGTCACTGTTGCTGCCATGTTTGACTCGCCCTCGCCCACCCTCGCTCGGGAGGGGGGAACGATGGCGCCTGATGCGGAACATGCGGACGATGCGGACGATGCCGTCGAGGCCGGGACTCCTGCGCGTCCCTCTGAACTTACCGAGACGATGGATGGGGACCCTACTGCTACGCCACCGCTACTGCAGTTGTGGACGCCGGTCCTGTTCCTGTTCCTGTTCCTGTTCCTCCGGCCCAGTCGCCCAACGAGGCCGACCGTGTCGTCTCCCCAGTGGAGGAAGACACGCATGGCACCAAGATTGCGCAGCGCGACCCGCCAACCCCTTGAGCCAATCCGGATCGTCTCCCCTGGCCGTGATCTGAGCTCGGATCGGGATGGGCCGCTACGAGAAGGAGCACATGCCAAAGCCCAAGCCAAAGCCAAAGCCAAAGCTAGCGGTTAGCCCGGCTGGCTGTTGTCCTACCGATGCGTCAGCTCGCGTGGAAGAGCGCGGCTGGAGAGAAAATAAAATGCACCAATGTCATTACGAACAGACCGGACGGAACGTTTATGGAGAGCAGAGAGCAACTGAGCCACGCGTACGCTTACTTTACCTGTACCGTGAAGCGTGTGAAGCTGGAAAGGAGATGGATGAGTCGATGAGATGGATGCGGGTATCACCGGTCACCCTTGCCTCGAGGAGATGATGGATGTCGATGAGGCGGCAGGGCGGAGCGGCAAGACAATGTTTTCACCGGGATTGATAGCTAGGAAGGTGGGATCGGTGTCGGCCGGACTGTGGCTATGGCTGTGGCTGTGGCGGTGGGGCGCGGGGTGGCAAGGACCGAGCAAAGTGGACGTGCCAGTCGCGGCAGGCCTGGCCAAGGCGGTGAAGAGACCGGCGCGCCTCATCGGGGTCGCCGACAAACGTAGCCCAGTGAATGGCTAAGGCGACGGGCGGATGCACTGGTGAGTCCTGGAACTGGTTCTGGTTCTGGTCCGTGGCAGGCTCCGGCGTCGGCGCAACCGGACGGGTGAGGTCCATCAGGCGGAAACACCGCACGGCGTCCTGCGGGGTCATATGGTTGGCCGCCGTGACGCCCTCGTGCACGCCACAGGGAACGGGGACCAAGCTTGCGGGAAGGGGTCCAAGCCTTTGAGGAAGCTCAATGTGGCACCCACGCTGATCGGGAGCATATTGAGATCGGGAGGACCGAGACGGGTTGCAATCTCCTCAAATGCCGGGCAGTGGGGGTACTTGTCTTGCGCTCGTCGTCTCCTGTTGCGCAAGGTACCGCGCGGCGGATACGGGAGCCGGTCACGGTCAGAGCCCTCTCGCCCGTAGGATGCACGGGAGTAAGAAGCGCAGGTTCCGAGAGGGAACCGTCGATGCCCCCGGGGAAGACGAGGGCTCGGAAAGACCGGTAGTGGAGAAACTGAGGCGGGGGGACATGCGTAGGCGTAGGGTAGGCGTGTGTGTGGCTGAGAGATGGGAAGCATGAGGACTGGCGAGCACGGGAGGTTCCTCGATATCGACGAGACCAAACTTTCCGTATGCAAAGAAGTGGTGCGATGTCGATCCTGACGCAGCCGAGCGAACGAAGGTTTCGGCAGCGAAAGCGAGTTGTGAATGCTCCTCCCCTGAGGGGTTAGATATCTTTCTTCTTCGGTGTACTGAACGACGTGCGCGACGTAAGAACTCGTTTCACCTTCGTCTCGACAAGATGAGAAAGGTTCTTGCCACCCAAACTAGGCGCCGCTGTTTGGCTACGAGGAGGTTGACGTAGGGTGGATCCGGCCGGGGGCGAATCACTTTCGGTCTCGTCCTCCTTCTTGGCTGTGGCCGGGTCGTGGAACTGGAAGCCAGTATCGCCTGCGAAAAAGGCCCGGAAACTCTTTCCTTGGTCATCGGCCGAGGTCGGGGACGAGAATAGGTGATGTACCAACTGCTCCACAAGGTAGAATCTGCATCGATCCCTGCTCGGCCAGAACCGTGCTGGGCAGGGGTGCAAGTGACCTTGACGGTTACCTGTGCCTCTTCGGCCTCCACGGTCCCCTCGGCCACGTTCTGCTCCCTCATCCCCACATTCTTTTCGGAAAAGGGGAAAGAGAGCACCGCCTCATCCCACCAGTCGCACTCGAACACCGTCTCCTCCTCCAATCCGTGGTCCACCAACGAGGACAGGAACCACGCCTTGTTTCCTAAGGGGACAAAAACTTGACGCTGGTCCCGTTGGCAGCGAGGAGAGCAGCGATCGAGTCAAAGTCCAAATGATCGTAGTGGGAATGGGAAATGAGCACCAGGTCAATCGGAGGCAAGTCCTCCACGGCGATCGGTACCTCGAGGGACCGACGCGGACCAAAGCGTTGCGTGGGAGAACAACGCTCAGAGAAGATGGGGTCAAAGAGCAGTCGCAGCACCCCCCCTGCCCGCCTTGGGGCGACGGGACGGGCAACTCGAGGAGCACGCTCGCATGGCCGATCCACGTCGTCCGCGTCTCGTCGGGTGCAAGAAAGGTAGGCCAAGAAGCGATGGGCTGGGTGGCGACGGGCTGCATCGCCGGCTCCTGCAGCGGCGGGGTGAGCGACAAAGGTGACGGCTTTTCGTCCTGGTCCCAGCTCGGGCGAGCACTAGAGATTGGCGACTCGATCCATGTGCCGGCTAGTTCCGCGTCGCCGTCCAGCGCGCTTGCGGGACGGGTGGGGGCAGCAGATGGGCAGCACGAGGTGCTACCGCCCCACTGGAGGCCGGACCAGACCTGGAGGGGGCTGGGGTGGTGCCAGCTGCGCCAAGGGTTGCGGAAGCCAATGCGGACTGCATGCACGGCGGCCGTGTAGCGGGTGGTGTTGGGCTGGGCGGCACGGCGCACGACGGGGGAGCTGCCGGGGGGGGGAGGCCATCCAGCTGGCCAGCCCCAGCGCGGGCGCCGGCAGCCAGGGCGCGGCGGGCAGCGTGACGTGGTGCGGCGGCGGGGCGTCGTAGAGCTGCGGCGCAAAGCGGAGGGAGTAGGTGGGATGCGAGGCGGGGGCAAGCGGCCGCGCAGGGGGGCCGTCGCCGTCGCCGCCGCCCATTGGGTGCTGGGTGCTGGGTGCGGGCTGCGGGCTGCTGGCTGCGGTGGTGGTGGTGGTGGTGGGGGTGGTGGGGGGGGTGGGCGCCGAGGACCGACTTGGTGGTTGTCTGCGAAACCTCAGCGGCGAGATCTGCACACTGACCCTCCGCCCGCCTGCCAAGCCAAATCGTCGACGTCGGCAGTCGCCCATCGATCAAGAACCAATCAACTAACCATGAATCATTTAAGGTCGAGACGCTCAGTTGCTAGCGCTTGTGGCCCGATCCAAAAATTCTGCCGGCTCAGCTCCACGTGCTGGACTCCCACCCGGCCCCACCACAACCAGTGTCGGGTGGGTCAGGCTGGGCCGCCTGCCCGTCTCAGCCGATCTTCAAGCTTCACTGCGTCTCGACCACAAACCCTTCAATGGCACCTCCAGCTATGGCTGCCATCGATTGCCATATACCATGGCCAGGAAACAGCAACAACTCAATTGGTCGGTAGGTGCAAATCGCAACCCCCCCAGGAAGACAGCGAGGGCACAACCCCAAACGCCCAATCCAGCAGCGCTGCATACTATTGCATGGCAGTCAGTGGTAAGGATAACATGTACCATGTACCACCGCCAAGGCACGCATGCACCCTCATGCACGCCTGCATCATGTACCGTGCATCAATGTGTCGGAACCATAGCAACGGCCCAACTTAGGAACAAAAACGAGTAGCAAGAGGTATGGATATGGATATGAATATGGATGTCATGGGGCGAGCCCCGAGACGGACCGTCCCCGGAATTTAGGGTGAAAGCCCTTGGACATGGCATTAGAGTTACATACGTTATGTCCTGCTTCAGATCCTGGTTGGACCGATCAGAGCGGGTGTAGAGGCAAGGGAGAGACCCTTAGTTTGGGTGGCTACCTGCGTGCAAAGGCCGCAGCTCAGACCCTCCGAGGTAGGAGCCGCGTACGTAGGTCGTAAGACCAATTGAAGGGGTCCAGGATCTCCGAAATTACTCTGTTCCTCGCGGCGTTACCACACTCGGTACGCTGTAGTAGGCGGAAACAGACAGGGTCCTAAAGAAGAGCAAGCGCTACTGATAGTAACTAGTAACCGCAGCTTGCAGAGTGGTCGATTGTAAGCCGTAAATTCGTAAGCAAGCGTATCAAGGGTGAAGCTTGAAGAGTGGAGAGGGAAGTCGGGGGGAAGACGTGGGTTGGGCGGTGAGGATCAGCGCCAGCAAGCCTTAGACCGGGCTTGCCTATATACCGTAACATCAGAACAGGCTTCAACAGAAGGAAGGGAATCTACAGTAGTAAGGGATAAAGGGCGGCCTGTTCTGCCCATACTGCGATCTGTTTGGCGCAGTAGATGTGGGGTTGTACCAGGACTGCGATCCAGTGGGCCGCAGTCGATGTGGGGTTCTGTCAAGACCGGGCGCCGCAGATAGTGTCGCAGGGCTGGCGTGTGATCGATGAAGTTCTACGAAATGCGGGGCTCGGTGTTCGGAGATGACCGGAGCACCCAGAACAATGGATATGGATATGGATATGGATATGGATATGGATATGGATATGGATATGGATATGGATATGGATATGGATATGGATATGGAGGCGAACGATGAGGCCTGTCTGTGCGGAGGGGAATGATGTCGACGCATATTCGGTCGTTGATCTACCATCTCATAGTGCGAACACGAACCGCCCAGGACGAAGGAAAAAGCCCCCAGGTGGTGCGGAGGGACACCAGACTGAACGACGGCTACGAGGGAACGACCGTGGTGTTGGCACAAGAGTTGTGTGGACGATACCATGAAGATACCACGAAGAGGCCATGACAAGGCCACGAAGAGGCCATGAAGATACCACGAAGATACCACGAAGAAAAGATACCATGAAGAGAGTATGACGAGGCGGGCAAAATGAATTGAGATTCGGATTGGGATTGGGATTGGGATTCGGATTGGGATTCGGATTGGAAAAGTGGTAGCTAGTAGAAGGGCAAACTGCGATGTGCAAGAGAAAAAATGAAGGGGGGGGGGGGGGGGGGGGGGGGAATGTGCAGTGCAGCAAGGCTTGAAAAGACATGGAATGAGGGTGAATGTGCAGGTTCAGGTGCAGGTTCGGTTGAGATGCAGGTGCAGGTGCAGGTGCAGGTGCAGGCCGGGGGCACAAGCACAACAAGAGGAAGTGGGAGGAAACAGAACGAGGGGGAAAAATGGGAGGCGTGGAGGAACGCAACGCGCACCTTTTCCCCATGCAATGTGCCTTTAGGCTGTTGGGGGGGGGGGGGGGGGGGGGGGGGTACTAAAACGCGGTCAAGGCCCACCTTCTCGACGGACGCAACTTATGAGGTTCGACCTGTCCCAACTCGACCTCGTTACCGACATCTTCCTCGCCCCGTTCGTTGTAGGACAAGTCTTCGTAATTGTGCCAGCGGCTCTTGGCTGACGGCCCGGGGGACAAGTACTCTTTATCGAACTTAGCGCGGAGCTGGGTAGCGTAAAATTTAAGTTTGCCCCATAGGCTCTGGGTGGGCGCGAAGGTAACTTGGGCTTGACTTCGAGTGCGGCAAAGTTGCTCCCGCTCAAACTGGCTAGGGTAGCTGTATTCCCCAAGTGACCTCGTCGGGTGGCATCCATGGCTTCTTGGTACTCGTGCAACGCCTTTGCGCGCGACTCGTCGTACACCCGTCCCACGGCCCCTATCTTGCCTGCCGTCTCGAACATGACGAGCACGAGCAAGATGGCTGAATGCACACCAAGGTAGTGCACCGTGCGCCAGTTGGCCTTGATGGGCAAACAGAGGAACAGGGTGGCGGCTAGCACGCGCGCCAAGATACGTGAGTTGGTAGAGAACCACGCGGATCCGTGCAGGTCCAGGCTTTCGTGTAGACACGCAATCACAGCGATGCTCAATAACGCAACGGCCAAGCCGCCAGAATAGTACACAATGTACCTTGGTCTACCGTGTCGTTGGCAATCAGCTTGGGGATCACCGAGGACAGTACAATCACCCCGCACAGGGGTGCATGAATGTTGGTGAACTGCAGCGCATGGTGGTAGTGTCGTCGGAGAGCATGCACAAACGTACGTGAGCCATCCGCGTCAAAGTAGATCCAGGCCAGAAGGAAGGAATTGATAATCGTCAATGACGACCGACCAAACAGCACATCCCATCCAGCATGGCCATGGTCGGGGTAGATCCCGTATAGGCTGAGTTCATGATGGTTTCGCCAATGACCAGAATGGTGAACAGCATCAGGCGCTCTGCCATGTGCTCGACGGACTGAGCTGGGAAGTAGAAGTGGCCGCGGCCCCGTTTGGCAATCTTATGCAAACCTTTTTGCGCTGCTGCCAGACCGAAGCGGAGGAAAAAATCAAGCAAAACGCCAACGACTGCAAGAACCATGACGGTAGTTGGCTCCTGGCTAAAGGCAAGCGGAAGAAAACAGACTGTGCAAACGACCGTGACGCAAAATTGAAGAAGCAGGGCGGCGCGAAAGTTGGGCAGCCATACAGCGTACGCACCCAGTATGCACAGCTTGAGAAGACGTGCAGTGAGCCAAAAACTCATGGCACCTTGAAGGAAAGAATGCCAGTGTTCAGCAAAGTAGTAGGGACCAAACATGTGTGCTTCCGGATCCGGGACAGGCTCTTCCACTGGTCTCTTGGCACCCTCCGCCCTAGAGATGAAAGCATGCCCTACAAATCGGGTAAGAAGACGCACAGCTTCCTCGGTTGCAGCCGAGCCTTCTCCCTCTCCACCCTCGCCTCGCCCTCTTTGGAAAAGGTAGCCACCTTTACCCCGCTTGCATTGGAGATAAAGGCATTGGAGAAAATCATCATAGCAACAAGGTACACCCGCTGGAAAATATCGTCGCTGCCACTTTGGTTGATGATCATACGTTGGTCCAGCCACAAGGTCCAGGCGAGGAGGAAAAACGTAATGGCGAAGATGGCAACCTGGATGGCGCGCGTAGGTGCCTCCATGAGAGAATCCGATACCTTGTGGACCATAGCGACGGCTACCAAGTCGAAAAACAATTCGGTCCGGGCCGGCGCCCGCTCGCTGGTTTCCCCAAAGTAGTGAGACCCATGTACCCATTGTCGGATCATGGGGGGCTTGAATAAATGCGCCAGCTTGATCGGCACATCCGGCCCCATCTCTGCCACGTATTTGCCCGAGGAGGAATGGGCACGGTCAAAGTAGGCTTCTTGCTTGGTTTCGTCTTCGTGCTGTTCAATCGGGTGGCCGCCACCTTCCCTCTCACAATCCTCATCGACCGGCTGGAAAGGGAGGACATCGACAACGTTGGCATCAGCGTCGGCTTCGGCGTCGGGCGTCGACATGAGCGCGGACTTTTTGGTGCTCTTGGAATAAGTCAAAGCATCGGTGCTGGTGCTTGCGGTCATCTCTCGTACGTTGGCGTCACAGTCGCAACACCCTCGTCATTGCGACTGTGGTGGCGGTGATGGGTTGGACCGAGAAACTCGGAGCTTTCCTGGGCCGACAAGATGTAGCCTGCTGACAGGTTGGGCTCGAGCGGCTCATGCTGAGCTGGATCGGAGGGCACATCAGGGAAGAGGCGTGTGGGCTGGGTACGGCGGGAGCGCTGGGTACGACGAGAGGTAGGCCGCCGAGAGGCATGGGAGGGAGAAGAGGCGAGACCAATGTCGTGTCGGCGCGTGCTGGTGTCGCTGTTGCTGTTGCTGTTGCTGTCGCTGTCGCTGTCGCTCAGGCGCAGGTCGGCGTCCGGGGGGGCGAGGGCATGGGAGGCGGCATGGGCAACGTGGCCGAGGGCGGCGCGGAGTTGGGTGGGATGGCGGCGGGGAGGCGAGGCCGCGGGGACGAGGAGGAGGAGGCGGGGGGGGGGGGGGCGAGCGGGTGCTGGCCAGGCGGGATGGGGTGGTGGCGGGTGGCGGTGGGGGTGGGGGGGACAGAGGCGACCACATGCTGGTGGCAGCAGCACACGCAGCCGAGGGGGCAGCGGTGGGGGGGGGGAGTGGTGGGAGGGGGAGTGGTAGGAGGTGGGAGTGGTAGGAGGATGCTGCGGACGCATCGTCGGGCCTCCGGTTCTCGGCAGTAGCACTTGCACTAGCACTAGCACTAGCACTAGCACTAGCTAGCACTTGCACCCTGCCGCACCCTGCCCACCACCACCACCCAGCCGCTGGCCAGTGCGGTGCGACATCACATGTGACACGCCGGAGGCCGCTGGGCTTGGCCGCTGGCAAAGCGCACAGCGCCACACACTCGCCCCGCGCCCACCCGCCCGACAGCTGCCCTTCCCCGTCACATGTCACATCCGCACATGTCACTATCACTCTCCCTAGTCCCCTACACTGCCCCTTTGCCTCAGACTACACTTTTCAACGTTCAACCATGCGCAGCGCGCGTCCGATGTCACATCTCACCGATCTTCCTCCCGCATCGCAGGGCCTTTGGAGGCATTGCTTGTCACCATGTCACATGTCACCACGCCAGATCTCCGATCTCAGATCTCACAGGCCGACACGACCGCTTGGGACCTCCTGGTCTCCAATCACATGTCCATGTCACATGTCACATGTCACACCTTGCCAGCGGCCACACGCTAGGCGAGACCAGCCCCCGACCCAGACCCACTATTTCCACAACAGAACCATACCGAAGCGGCAAACATCCGACCCATGACAGGGGTGAACTTCACCGTTGAACCCTCGGTTTGCTACAGTGCGGCTAAGGAACGCTAGGCTATGGGCAGCACGAAAGATGAGCTTCAAGGCGTGCAAGAAGGCAGGGCAGGCAGCCACAAGTCCTTCAAGCAAGCTCCATTGCGGAGGACAACACAACAAGGAAGCAGAGGCGCACCTTCAAGGTGTGCAAGAAGGCAGGGCTAGTCAGCCACAAGTCCTTCAAGCAAGCTGATTGAAGGGAAAAGAAGACAAGAGCCCAAAAAAGCAAGCAAGTCGGAACAGATAAAGGAATGGCGCAACCTGCGCAAGGGGCGAATCACCCGAACCAGCGAGCGTCACCGATCCAGTGGAAAGAGTGCAGGTGAACCCTAGCACTGCCCTCTAGCACGGTTTGGGCAAGAAGAGATTGAATCAAAGATGAATAGATAAAAAGCACCAAAAACGTAGCAGTCGAATCCCTTTAGCTGGACAGTATTGCATCGTACAGCAATAGCCATCGCACCATCCAGATCCTAATGCCACATGGCAAAAGACAGACAAGCGGTCCGGTTAAAGCAGCAATCCGACGGCACCAGCCCCGGCGGCCAGAAGGGCAGCACCCACATGCACCGCCATCTGGCCCTTAGCTCCGTCCGTGGCATCAGTCCCGACCTTGGCGGCAGTCGCCGCGGCGGCCGAAGCCGACGGCCGCCGAACCGTAGCCAACGATGAAACGGACGAAGCCGACGCTTCCAGCACCGAAACGCGCGAAGCATATTTGTCGGCCAACATGGACATGGACGGGTCGGCCGAGGCCGAGGCCTGGGCATACAGGGACGAAGCCTTGGCCTTATCCTTGACAAGCCTGGACTCGATCGTGGCCAATTCCTGGGCCGCTTCCGCCGATGCCGTCGCCAAGACCCCGGCGCCCTGGGAGGTGAGGGTGCTGAACACACCCTCTGCATCTGACTTGACCGTCGTGAAAATGCCCGCTGCATCCGACGGGAGCGTGCTGAATTCGCCCACGGCATCAGAGGTGACCGTCGAAGAAGCAACGCCAGCGCCCTTGGAGGTCAAATGGCTAAACACGCTCTCCACGCCCGCGACGATACCGTCGCCAATCGAGGTAATGTCATTGCCGATGGCCGAGAAGACGTTCGGTTCTACCAGTTCAACAAGGAACGGATTAAGGAGTAAGAGTAAGGATGGGGATTGTCCGGATAGGGCACGCGTCAGTATCTCACGTTGAGCAATGGGCTAGGAGGGGGAGGGAGCAGAACACGTACCGCGCTTGATGACGAAGCGAGGTGCAGCGTGGCCTCGGGGTTGGCGGCAGCGTTGGCCATGCCAACGGCAGCGACGAGGGAGAGAAGAAGAGCGGCGTTGGTGTGCATGGCGAAGTTCGATTCGGCAGTGGGTGCGACGAGGGGTGGAGAGGGGTGGTGGCGGTGCAGAGAAAGAGAAAGATAAAGAAAAAGAGTGGAGAGGAGGGGGTTATAGGCACCGCGAGTTGCTAGCCAAACAACCTGGACTTGTAAAGGGCATGCCTGGGACGACGGCCAAGCACCTAGGTGGGGCAGGAGGATGTTCGGTGCGTGTGGGTCAGATACAGTTCCGGCGGGAAGACAGGAGTGCCAGCTAGTGCTGAGCGGCGGTCACCCGGGGGAGGCACAGCGCCCGTCTGATGCGGACGCGGAACGGGAGCAGGGGGGCAGTGGAACAGACATGGACCCTGGGCGTGTGCAACCTTGCACTCCCCACGTGGCAGCAGCCCTGCGTGGGATCGCCCATTTCCAAGACGATCCAGACAGGCACAGCGGCAGTGCTCGTCCATTGGCACAGGCGCTAAGGCAGGCGCAGGGCACCCATCTGCGTCACATGACATGTGATGTATGTGATACGCGTCGCCGCCTGAATTTCTTACGCCTCACCGGTCACTCAGGCTCAGCCGTGAGGCGCGTGAGGATTCGCCTGATTCCCCGCACGCGTAGCCAGGGCAGGCGAGCGTACACTGAACACTGGCCTGGCTGCCTAGCTCCACAGCCTGGGAATGCGGCCTGGCACGGCCTCCCACAGCAGCATTGTGGGTTAGACGTGGGACGTTGGCGGGCAATTAACAATTTAGCAGTTAATGAGCAACTCCAACTCGGGTACTCGGGTACCAGGGTGCGAACCGAGCAGGCCACAGTTTTCAGTTTTCAGTTTTCAGTGGCAATCATTAATCGATTAATCATTAATCGAATTAATCACGCGTCCCGAGGTCGTCTGTCCCATATTTTCCGTCTTCGTGTCTGTCCGCCTGACCTTCTGACTACTTGACCGCCTGACAGCCAAGCGCCAAGCCCCGTTCAACACGTTCAACGTTTAACGTGTTTAACGTTTAACGTTTAACGTTTAACGTTTAACGTTTAACTGAACTTCAACGTCGCGTGAGAGCTGCGCATGGAGCACATGCGTTTCGGGATCGTCTGTAGCATCTGTAGCATGTAGATCCCCCACCGCCGCGCGTGTATGAAGCGCATGCGTTTCGGGATCGTCTGTAGCATGTAGATCCCCACCGCCGCGCGTGCGGCAATGCTGGGTACATGGCACAGTGGATCGGGGGTATAGTTGCGCGTGCAGGCTACAGGATGCGTGTGCGCATGAACGAGGCAGACGTTGAACGTTCAAGAACGTTGAACGTGGGTTGGCGCGTGACGCATGACGTGTGATATGTGATGTGTGACGTGACGCGTGACGCTGGCAAGAGTTTGGTAAGCGTAACGCGTAAAGCTTAAAGCTTAAAGAACCAGAGGCCAATATCCAAAGGGCAGTGTGCCAGAGGGAAGCTAGGGACTAGGGATCTCGTTCCATGGTCCGTGTGTTGCTTGGCAGGAGATGCATGCCAGAACCTGTGGTCCGAGACGAGTCGAGGGACTAGGGAGACGGAGACCTGGTATGGTCTGTCCATGTCCTGCATCCTGTATCACGCGCTAGCGAGATTTGAGATCTGAGAGCCAAAACCCGAGCGGACGCTGGGCTGAGGAGGAGATTCAATGGGATATGTGGATGGCTACGCGCTCATCAAATGTATGTCCCACCATCACGTTGTCGATTATCGCCCTTCAAGCTCTTCAAGCTCCAAGCTTCATGCATCAGTACTCACAGTACTCAGTTGTCCTTAGGCCTTAGGGACGAGGTGCGCGGACAATAATCGAGGCTGGTTTACCCACTGCACCGCAGACTGTCAACATCAGTGGAATGGGACCCTTATAATACCCTACTGTCAAGTGCCAGACCTCTCTGATGTACTAGCCCCTAGCACGTCAGAAACTCAGGACCCTCCAGACCACGCAATCCTTGTTCCTTAAGTGACCACACAGGTCAGGCACAGGCCCAATCCTCCATACACAGGTCGAAGCAGCCTCAACAGGCCAGGTTGGGTAGAGTAGGCGCATCGAAAGGTCGGGGTAACGGGCGGCGTTCAGTCTCTTCCATATTAGTCCTGAAGCCTAGAGATGCGTTCCGTACCGCATAACGACCGATTCGGTCCGGCATTGGAAGTTGCCATGGGACCCACTAGCCCGAGCCAGACACCGTTCATCCGCCCACCACGGACGTCTGGAGCAACGGGAGTAAAGTAGTGTGCGCTGGACCGCCCCGCCCACGATCCTATGGTCCTACGGTCATGCTGTGGTCTACCTCGGTGGGTCTGGGTTCTGCACGTCCCACTGCCCCGACGCAAAATTAAACCCAACTGCGTGCTAGCTTGTGACCGGTCCAAACACACAGATAGATCAAGCTAACGTCACTATGACTGCATCTTCGTGCCGTGAAGACGCTGGGCGCCCGCGTCCTAGTCCTAGTCCCTGACGCGTGTAGCTCAGTCTGAGCAGTTTTAAGGATGCGGTCCTCGGCGTACGACCAAGTAAAGATTTAACCCTTTAGAGCCTGCCTGTGGCTCTGCCTGCCAGTGGTGGACGATCGACGAGGCCCCATGCGCCACAGCCAGCACACAAAACTGCCACGCTGGGATCCCCCAGGCAGCCCGTCGACCTAGTAAGGCGCTGTCTCTATACACCACTTAAGCGCGTGCCCCAGCGGGGGGGGAGGGGCAGGCCAGCACCGCCAGCTGCGACTGCGACTGCGACTGCGACTGCGAATAGAGGTAGAGATGAGGGTACCGATTCAAGCAAAAACAACTAGATAACGGGCGAGGGCGAGGGCGAGGGCGAGGGCGAGGGACTGGCTTCAGAGCAGGCGGGTAGAGAGGGGAGGGAGGAGGGGAGCGACCGAAAAGCGAAAAGAGGTTTAAGGCGCTAGGGGGGGAAAGTTGCGAAGAGGCAGCCATGATGCGATGCGATCGGGTGGAATTAAAGATGGAGTACGTGACGCCAAGCCAAGCCAAGGCGGAGAGGCAGCGAGCGACCGGTCGTACGGTCGTACGCTCGTACGGTCGAAGGTCGAAAGGTCGTACCCAACAGGGTCGACGCGTCTCGGGAACGGTCATGGTACCGGTACCGTCCTGGCGTTGAAATACGTCGGGGTCAAACGCGAGAGGCGAGGGGAACGGAGGGAGTGGGTTTGTACGCGGTTGGACAGAGAGAAGGAAGACGGGGGAAAGGGCGAGGAAAACGTGGAGAACGAGGAGAACGAGGAGAACGAGGAGAACAGGGAGAACAGGGAAACGATGGGCAGGACGATGGCAGGACGATGGGCAGGACGGTGGGCAGGGGCAGGGCGGTGGGCAGGACGAGAGGGCGGGCTTGTTCAATCGTTGTCCTCATCATGGTGAAGCGTAATGCACTCAAAGCCCGAGAAGGGGTTGTTCGAGTCGGGGGTGAACCGAGCATCGCCCTGGGTGCCAGGGAGATGATCCAGGGCCAGACCCTGCGTGCTGTTCAGCGGCAGAGGTGCCAGACCCGAAACGGACGAAGCAGCGGAAGCCGAAGCCGATGCGGACTTGAACGGATCGGCAGCGGCGGTACGGGCCTGTTGGGCCTCGAGGGCGGCAAGGACCTCAGCGGGCTTAGGGGGCAAAATTGGTGGTTGTCGGTTTCGCAGCAATCCCCAGTTGAGCGAAGCAAACCAGCGGTGCTCTTTGACCTCCGACGCGCCCGAAACCGATCCAAGACGCACAGTCTCGTCCTTGATCAAGAGTTTCTTGATCAAACTCTTGCCCGCCAGGGACAGCGTTGGGACGGAATGACCGGGAGAGGACTCGGGGAAGACCACGTCGCGCTTAAGCACATTGGAAAACGTACCGTTGCGCGAGGAACCTTTGAATGGTGTCGTGGCATACACCATTTCGTAAATCAAGATCCCCAACGTCCACCAGTCCACCGCCGAGGTGTGACCACAGCCCTGAATCACCTCGGGCGCAATGTACTCTTCAGTACCGACAAACGAATTGGTACGCATGTCGCCAATGCAAGATCGTGTGTCGACCAAGGGCACACTGGTGGGTGTCGCTTGCCGGATCGCAGCTGGCGCACCGCCAGGAGGACCAGCACGGGCGGACAAGTCAAAGTCAGAGAGCATCACGTGGCCAGACTCGTGCAACAAAATGTTCTCTGGCTTGAGATCGCGGTAGATAAAGCCCATTAGATGGAGGTACTCCAACGCGGCTGTCACCTCGGCCGCATAAAACTTGGCGTCCTCCTCCGGTAGACATTTGCCCGGCAGGGATTGCAGCGCACGGAAGAATTCGCCGCCAACACAGTACTCCATACAGAGGTAGAGGTACTCTTCCGATTGAAAGCTGTGGTAGAGCGTGACGATAAAAGGATGGTTGAGCGACGCAAGGATCTCCTGCTCAGCCATAACGCGCTTAATTTTGTTGCGCTTGATCATCTCCTTCTTGCTCAGAACTGTTACCCGACTCCAAAGTCAGTATCTAGCGCTTAACCCCCCCCGCACACACACGCATTTAGAGAAGGAAAAAAACGTACCTTTCATGGCAAAAAGCTTCTCCGACTTTTTTCCTGCACAAGATAAACCTTGCCCACGTCCCCCTTGCCCAGGAGCTTAATCTTATTGAACGAACCGGGGCCCACCTCGGCCGCGGCAACCTTGATTGCGGAGGTGGAGTAGGTGCGGCGTCCCACACCCGGCGGCATGGGGATGCGCGGTCGGGCCAGAGCCTGGGACGCAGAGGAGGTCGAGGCCAAGCCGGGCAGGTGGCCAACCGAAGAAGAATGCGGTTTGGCCGGCACGGGAGCGGGCGAGGAAGGTGAAGATACAGGACTAGCCTGCGAGGGGGAATTGATATGAAGCAAAGCCAACGACGATCCCAAAGACCCCTTGCGTTTGGGACGCACCGACGTACCGCCCTTAGTGTCCTTGTCGCGCCCACGGCGACGCCAATGCAACAACCGCCAAGCGAACTAGTACTGCCTCCCGATGTCGCACCTCCTCCTGGCGTCGAGGAGTAGCAGGAGCAGGGGCACTGGGTAAACTCCCGTTTGACCCGCCGCTCGATACCTGCGCCGGCGAGGAGACTGAGTGTTTCGCTTCAACAGGGACGGAGGGGTACCGAGGGCCCGGAACGCGAGCCCGGACGGGACGTCGGCGCGCGAAACAGAACGTAAAAAGCTTCCCGTGTTGGCTTTCTTGTGTGGTTCAAAGTCTTGGGAACTAAAACTGAGCGCATTGCCGTTCATCGGGACGTTCGACCCGTAAACGTGGGCCAACGCTGCAGATCGTTCTCTGACCCCGGTCCAGCAGGTGCCAGGGAACCCGTCGTGCCCGGCAAGGTCGGAGGAGGGGTGCCAGTTGGCGTGGACTCGTTCGAGGAGAACGGAAGAGAAGAATGGAGTTGGGCAGTGGGCGAGACAGAAGGACTAACGGGACCTAGCATCTCCACCGTGTCTGCCTCATCATGCGGGGCCGACCCGGAGGACTGGGCAGTGCGGGTGGTTGTAGAGAGACCTGGGGCGTGGGATCGGCCAGCTGGGTGGTAGCAGCGCCCGTGGCGGCATGGAAGATGCGCATCTGTTCTTCGTGGTTGTTGGCACTGGGGAAGATAGGATGCGAGCTGGGCAGGTAGGCCAGGTGCTGGGCAGTGGGCTGCTCCGCAGATGAGACCGGGCTGGGCGTGTCGGAGGAAGTGCCGGTGCTGGAGGTGGCTGGGGAGGCGAGGGTTGAGGGCGGCTGAGAGGGCGGGATGGCAACAGCCCTGTCGTGGTAAATGGGCGGCTGGAAGGCGGGAGCGTCGTTGGTGAGCATGTGGGGGGGGATGCCATCGCTGGTTTGGGAGGCGCTGCGAACGGGGGAGGTGCGCTTGGACAAGCCCAAGACGGAACGCCACTTGCGATTGGGGGTGCTCCCGCTGGACGGAGGGTAGTAGCACCAGTGGGTGGCAGCGGCGATATGGGGAGATGCCGAGTGCGGGGGGACGCCGCGAGGTTGTGCGGGGGCCTGGGGTGGCTGCTGGGCGCCCAACATGGTGGTGTGGTGGTGGTAGTGGTGGGGCGGGGGCGGGGCGGTGGCGATGGCGATGGCGAAGGCGGTGGCGGTGGCAGTGGAGGCAGCCGAAAGGACGACGGAGAGAGAGACGGAGATGGGGGCGAGAGATGGGATGGATGAGCAGCAGACGGCGGGGAGCGGCCGGGGGCGGCGGGCACTGGCGCAGAGCGGGCGCATCTGGCACGGCAAATTCGCCGTTGGATACGCGATGCACCAGGCGGATAGCATGCAGCATGCGATCCCGCGCCCACACTGGCCGTGCGCCTGGCTGCCGGGGCACACCGCGCTGGTGCTGGCCCGCGCGGGGGCAGCATGCATGCAACCCCATGCATCAGGCACCGCACCGCGTGGGCCTGGCACTGCCCCTGGCGGCACTAGCACGCTCTGGGCGCGGCTGCTGTTGTGCGCTGCTGCGCCTGGGCGGCCGCGGGGCGGAGAGAGAGATGGCGATGACGCATGCGCATCACGCACTGCGTGCGTTTCAAATTGAAGTGGCCGCGACCAGGCGGGCCAAGCAGTGCCCTGCAGTGCCCGCCCTGGACGCATGGCAGTGCCACCCAATCCCCCTGTTGGCGGCAGCTGCTGCCCCCGCTGGCCACACCTCCACCCTGTCAAGCAAACTGTATCCAATTCCATTCTCCACTCGCCCAGATCACTAGGTATCCATTATCGCTCGCCGGTGCATGTGACCGGTGACAGCGGTGTTCAACCGATGCTCAGCTTATTCAGCGCGTAACGCGTAATCGATAGTCGTAATCGATAATCCATCCAATCCCGTCAGATGTCACACGTCACAGCTTCACATGTCACCGGCACCGGAGATACAGCTTACAGACGTCTTCTCTGAAATCTCGGAGGCTGAGCCGAGGCCAGAGACCAGGGACTGGGGACCAGAGATCCAAGCACAAGCGTCTGAAGCCATGGCATCGATCATCGATCCGGTGAGTCCGGGGCTGTTTTATTCATTCCGATAGGACGTTGAGCCCAATGCACCGCCCCGCTTGCGTGTGTCTGGCCTTGGCCAAGCCCCGCCAGTACCCCGCCTCGCCCTCGCCACCCTCGGCAGGCGCCGCCTCAGGACAGCTGTTAATGTTACAGGCAGCTAGCTCAGCGTGAGGCCTGCGCACTGAGCCTGAGCCTCAGGACTCAGCCCGAGCTGAGCAGCGGCTGAGCGCTGAGCCTAGCCAGAGGGTGCCGGCCGGAGCTCAGAACTCTAAATCTCAGACGGGTATAGTGCTGCGTGCAGTGGGCAGTACGTCAGTAGTTCTGAGTTGGTGTAACATGTGACATGTGACGTCACATGTGCCGGTCGTTGGTGCCCGGTGACAAAGTGACCGGTGACAGTGACTAGTGCTCGCGCTCACATTCACACCTGCCTATGCCCCCACCTGCCCCCACGCACCCCCAGCCAGCAGCTTGTGATGAAATTGAGATCCCATTGCACCCGTCACGCGTCACGCGTCACGCGCTAAAGCGCTTAGCTAAGCATCCACAGCCATCCGATTTGGGATCATCGATCATCGATCGCCATGCATCATCCACCAGCATATCTGAGCGGCCGACCTTCACAGGCCCATCGTCACCCACCCCCATCAGCACTTTCTCCTCACGTCCACACCCCCACATCCGTGTCAGGCAATGCTCTACCGGGCACCAGCTCCACGTTGGTGTATGGATATGCGTGGAACCACATACCGAGGAATCGCGCAAAGACAGTGGCAGGCCGGCCGTTGTGTTCTTCTCGACCCCTATCCCGACAGTGGAGGTCAATGACAACAGTTGATCCGCATTGGCACAGCAGAATCCAAGGAAGGCTGCTGTCGTTATCGAGATTATCAACCAAGTGGGGGAAAAGAAGCGTTTCTTCGTAGTATGCACATCCCAGTCATGTAACAAAAGCACGCATTTGCTTCGACTGGCACTGCTGTTATATCGCACCCGCTTGTACTGATACTCTGATCTGTTTGTGGTTCTCCGTCCATCTATAGTCTCGCCAGCCACCATGATTCCCTGCTGTACTACGGTATAACTAAACGCTAGTGCTGCGTCTACTAGTGTACCTTCTGCATATAATACTGGCATCATGACAGAGACAATGATGCTGGAACGATATTTGGTAGACAGTTCGCGGTACAACAAAACAGTTTGGATACGAGATAGGACCGGTGAAATAGAGACACAACGCCCATACATAAGAACAAGTTGAGGAAAGCGGACGAAAAACCCAGAGACAGACAGAAGACTTGGGCGATACAAAATGGAAACGTAAACAAATAATACACAGTAGGTGGTTGGGCTCACCCCTCACCCGCGACAGACTAGTACTAGTAGCACCCGCCGACACCACCACTCTGTTACGACCACGGCCCTGGTTGTCCAACGGCCGGGCCAGAGGAGAGAGATCCCAGGAAAGCGGCGCCACTCAAAAGAGGACAAGGTTCAACTGGCGTTGTCTCCTTTGGGGGAGTACCGTTACTGTTCGTCCGGATCAGACGGCACCCAGTAAGAACAACCCACGTCCCCTCGCCAAACAGAAGCCGGCATAGGTCGTCCGGGAACTCCTCGGGGGTGCCACCATAGAAGACCTTCGGCATCGTAGTCCAATGGATTTGGGATGGAACAAGGGGCCTGCTCCCAACCATCGTCATCATCTGAAGTGATCGGTACGCCGGACCCGGCCGCATCAGCATCATCTTCCCAAGGACATGGTCCCCTCAAAGGGGCCTTCCCTTTCCAACGAGCACCAGCGGCCGGAGTGGTTGGTACGGCAAAGTCTGCTGGGTCACCCGGAGGACCATCGGCCTCATCTTCCCCAGGATATGGCCCCTAAGAGGGGATTTCCCCTTCCCACGATCACCAGCGGTCGTAATGCTTGATGGGATGGTAAAATCAGGAAGCTCGCAGGGAGCATCATCGCCAGGCTCCGAGTCCCAGAGGGCACCATCGACGATATAATCCTCCCAAGTCCATGGTGGTGGTAACGCATCTCCCTTGGAATAGTTACTGGCGGGTGTGATGTTACCGAAGTGGGAAGGACGGAAAATGTGGAGGGCTCGCTGGAATGGCCATCAGTGTCATCGTCCTCAGTGCGAGCGACCTTGTGCCTCGAACCGCGACGGGATTCAACTCCCGAATTACCATCCCAGTCTTCATCCGAGGAGATGGATCGGAGGAAGGTTCCTTGCGCTTCCCACATAGACCACAGGTTTGATTACCAAGTGGTGATGGATCACTGGAATGGCCATCAGCTTCATAGTCCCCGGTGCGAGCAACCTTGTGCCTCGAACCACGATTGGATTCATCTCCAGAATCATCATCTCCATCATCATCCCATGGAGATGGATCAGAAGAAGGTTCCTTGCGCTTCCCACATAAACAGGGGGTACTAGACGCCGCGCAGTGAAAGTTTGAGCAACAGAAAGAGATGCCGCAGTGGAAGTTTGAGCAGAAAGAGATGACAAGTCACAAGAACGATCCGTTACAGCACTTTGCGGTTGCGACATCTGCTGGTTGAACCGTGGTGAGGCTCGGCGGGAGCTGTTCCCTGTCGAGACCCAACGTAGGCTGCTCCAGGGCCGGAGTGGAGGCCGAGGCAGGCCGGGGCAGGCCAGTGATAGGGACCACAGATTCGGTCGAGGGCCCTTGTTGGACCCGCGGAAGCGGACCAGGCGTGGCGCGATTCCGGACAGGCCTTTTAGGAATAAAAGCCAGGGATCGCGCCCCAGCCAGCTTGGAGCTAGGAGCAGAAGGTACGCCTTGGATGCGAGCGCCTGGTGGCAACCAATTAGGACGCGGAGCCTCGTTGGCACGCGGAGCCTCGTTGGGTCGCGGAGCCTCATTGGGTCGCGGAGCAGCCTGCAGATGATTTTCGGAGGTTGGACCGCCTGTGCTGGCCCATCCGTAACCGTTGTTCCGACACCAGTATAGGCAACATTTTGGCCATGGGAACCTTGCACTGTATTGCCACTTGGGGGTGGCTGCCTAGAAGCAAATGCTTCCGAAGTGAAAGCGGACTTCAACGGGGCGGCTGTGGAGGTTCCCACTGGTTCTTTGCTCACAACATATGGGCGCTGAGGAATAGGCTGGGCCATTGACCGAGTCATGGGTTGATCCATCGGCGGGGCCATTGGCCGAACCATCGGCTGAGCCATATGCTGAGCCATAGGCTGATCCATCGGCTGATCCATTGGTTGAACCTCCATAGGCTGAACAGTAGGCTGAGCCGGGGTGTGATCCCAAACGGGTGCATTGCCACCTGAATCGTCGTTGTCGGGTGGGACATAGGCAGAGGGAAACTGCTGGGAAACTGGCTGGTTTTGGTTGGTTGTGGTCCAACCAGTCTTGAATGGGCCAGTAGCGTAACTCGCAAACCCATTGGTGGGACCCGGACGGCCCTGAGCAGGCTGGAAAATAGTGCCAGACGAATGATGTTGCTGCGTCGTACTCCGGCAAGAACCCCGAATGCAGAGGGCGGCGCGTGCGTTGTGTTTGGCTGTTGGCTCGCGAAGGAGTCACCTGGATTGGCGCCCACGAAGAGTGCGAAGGAACAGTAGCATTGGATCCCCATCCGTTGGGAAGTAGCGTAGGTGGGTCAGGTGTTTTTGGCACAATGCAAGTATTAGTTGGATGCTGAAATGGACCAGTGAGCGCGAATGCCGTGCCACCAGAAGCGGTCTGAGCGGCCCCACCACTGAAAGACGCAAAGAATTCGGTGGCGGAACGTTGTTGGTCCGGATTAAGCTGTGCCACGGCTGATGCCCATGACCCCTGTTTCTCCTGACCAGCGTACGGGCTGCTGAAAATGCCATCGGAGCATGACTGACACCGTCAACATCAGCCACCATCTCGACATCTTGGGTTGGGGCAGTAACCACCCCTATCTCGACATCTTGAGATGGGGCGGTAAACCCCTGCGGTTGGCACTTCTGAAGGTGTATCGCACACGATTGGCTCATCGCGATTTTCCTCGACAGAAGGTGATTCGCAGCTCATTGGCTCATCGTTATCATCCGCCTCTTCAGGTTCGCAGCCCATTTCTTCATCGCGGTCCTCGAGGGGAACGAAGGCATTCGCAGTTGCTAGCACTTGCTCGCCATCATCTTGGGGTTAGGAACGAACCCTTCGTTGGGGATGACAGGAGGCTGCCAGTTGATGGTTGGCTGAGCGAGAGCGGTGCTGGCATTCTGGTGGTTGGCAAACTCAACTTCCGTGGTGGCCCACTCCTCGATGGGACTGTAGGCAGAAGATATAGTTAGTGCTTTTGTTCATCATCATCTTGGGGGGAAATCGGGACGTACCTGGCGGGAGGGAAGAAAAAAGAGGCAGCTCAACAGTTGGCTCCGTGGAATCGACGTCAGGGAAGAAAAGAAAAGGCAGCTCGACAGTTGGATCCGTGGGGTCGACGTCAGGGAAGAAAAGAGGCTGCTCGACAGGGGGCTCCGTGGAAGCAAGCTTGAGATCCGATAGGCGTTGCACGAGCTCAATTTCAGCGGTGGCGCACTCCTCGATGGGGCTGGGGGTGATTACGGTCACCGGCGCTTGCTCACCATCATCTTGGGATAGGGACACGTTCCCTCCGTCGGGGATAACCAGAGACTGCTCGATGGCTGGTTCAGTGGGAGCGATGCTGGCATCGTGGTGGTGGGCGAGCTCTTCTTCCGATTCGGCGCACTCCTTGGTAGGGCTGAGGGAATTTGAAGTCACCGGCGCTTGTTCAACACCATCTTTCTGGCTACTAGGAATCAACTCTCCATCGGGAGTGGCAGAAGGCTGTTCGACCGTTGGCTCAGTGGAAGCGGTGTTGACATCAGGTTGGTGTACGAGCCCAACTTCAGCGTTGACACCCTCCTCTAAGAGACTGATGGGGTTGACTGTTTGCGCTTGTTCACCATCAACTTGGGGCGGATCCACGACCTCTTCCTCGGGGATAACGGGAAGCTGCTGGATGGGGTCGCTTGGAGAGGACGGGCTGGCATCCTGTTGGAGGGCAAGCTCACATTCAGAGGTGGTGCCATACAGGAAAGCACTTGAGGAAAATAGAGTTAGTCTTTGTTCGCCAGCATCGTGGGGGGAAATCGGGACGTACCTGATGGGGTCGTCAATGACAGGAGGCTGCTGGATGGCTGGCTCAGAGAGAGCGATGTTGACATCCGATTCGTGGGCGAGCTCAACTCCAGTGGTGGTACACTCCTCGACGGGGAAGAGGGCATTTAGACTTTCCAGCGCTTGTTCAAATTCATCTTGGGAGAAGGGAACGAACCCTTCGTCGGGGATGATAAAAGGCTGCTCGACGGTTGGATCAGCGAGAGCGATGTTGAAATCCGTCGCTTGGTGCCCCAACTCAACCCCAGCGTTGACACCCTCTCGAAGAGACCGAAGGGGTTGACTGTTTGAGCTTGTTCGTCATCAACTTGAGGCGGAGCAACGATCTCACCGTCGGGGATGACGGGAGGCTTCTGGATGAGGTCGCTTGGAGATGGCGCGTTGGCATCCGTTGCAGGGCAAGCTCAAATTCAGCGGCGGTGCCATACAGGAAAGCACTTGAGGTAGATACAGTAGTCCTTGTTCACCAGCATCGTGACGGGAAATCAAGACGTACCTGATGGGGTCACGGATGACAGGAGGCTGCTCGATGGCTGGCTCACTGGGACCGATGCTGGCATCATGGTGGTGGGCGAGCTCAGGGTCGGCGGCGGCGGACTCCCCGACGTTGCTAGAAGCATTTGCAATCGCTAGTGCTTGTTACCATCATCTTGGGGGAGGGTCAAGTTCCCTCCGTCAGGGATGACAGGAAGCTGCTGGCTGGATGGCTCAGCGAGAGCGATGTTGGCTTCCGATTCGTGAGCGACCCCAATTTCCGTGGTGGCACACTCCTCCACCGGCAAGGAGGCATTTACCGTTACCAGCCCTTGATCAACAGCATCTTGATGGGTAGGAATCAACTCTGCGTCGGGAGTGACAGGAGGATGCTCGACGGTTGGCTCAGCGAGAGATTTGACATCCGGTTGGTGCACGAACTCAACCCCAGCTTTGGCGCCTCCTCGAAGAGACTGGAGGTGTTGACCGTTTGTTCTTGTTCGCCATCAACTTGGGCTAGGGCCCCAATCTCACCGTCGGGAATGACGGGAGGTTGCAGGTTGGTGAGCTCGTCTGTTGGTGGAATGTGGGCAGCCTCCTGGTTGTTGGTGAACTCGGAAGCAGAGGTGAAACCGATTTGGATCCCCTCAATCACTCCAGCATGTACGCTTCCGTTAGGACAGCTGTAATTCCCGCCTTGATTCCCTCCTGGATGCCAATCGCGATGGCTGTACGCAGCTTGGCCTCGAGATGGCTGGGAAGGAGGCATCATTGTGGAGGGGTCTGGTACCGCGCCAGCCTCTGAGGACCACATTGGCTCCGGAACGAAAGTGTTGTGCGCGGGGACGCTGTGGTCCGGGGCGACATCAAGCTCGGGTGGGACGAATGCTGGTTCCGGAACGACTGTGGCGGCAGGAGCACCAGCAGTTGCATCCGCGACCGCAATTGACTCCTGGTCCAGGATGGGTTGGGGTAGGAGGGCCCCTTTGGCAATTGCGTCTTCAGCACGGACAATCGGTCTACCTCATTCGCTAGGGGGCCATCTGGAGAGCGTTCGGCACTCTGTACGCCCAGAGCCGTAGTAGTAGGGGGCAGGCTCCACCTGCTGGTCAGGGAGACAGGTGAAGTTGACCGGTCGGACTCGTCGGACGAGGTGAAAACACTCTCGAATCCACGGAACGAGGGCAGGGGGCCATGCTCCGGCCAAACAGACCAGGTGAATTGATCCGTTCGGACTCTCCAGACGCGACGGGACGGGGCAGCACTCCGATCGTATGGACGAGGTGAACACACCCTCGAATCCACGGAACGAGGGGAGGGGGCCAGGGCCCGGCCAAACAGACCAGGAGAAGGTGAGCGAGCGGGACTCTCCAGACGCGGGGACGGGGCAGCACTCCGATCGTATGGACGAGGTGAAAACACACTCGAATCCAAAGAGCGAGGGGAGGAGGGCATGCTCCGACCACGCGAACCAGGGGACGGGGCGGCGCTCCTGTACGGACGAGGGGTGGTTGACCCACTCGAATTCACCCTCCGACGAGGTGTACGAACCAGGCTCCTGCCACGTGGGACAGGTGAAGGCGACCGGCTCGCATCCGACGGACGAGGAGAAAGGGCCGCACTTGGGTCATTTGAGCCAAGAGGACCACTTTCATCCGTCACAAGAGGGGAAGGGGTCGGGCTTGGAGTACCCCAACGAGGTGTGAGAGCCAAGGGGGGGCAAAGCATAGGGGACACGCTCCGACTGCGTGCGGGAGGGTGAGGAGACTCACTCCGCTCCTCCGGCCACGGGGCTGGAGCCGCATTTCCACCGATCAGACGAGGTGAGAGAGACTCGCTCGCATGACGGACGAAAGTGTAGGGGACACGGTTGGACTAAGCGCGCGAGGGGTCAGAGAAACAATTGGCCCCACGGGCCGAGGGGTAGGGCCCGTCCGTCGCGGTGGAAGACGGTAAATCACGACCCGACGAATGCGGGGACGAGGGGGAGAGGGAGATGTCTCGCTCCGCCCCACAGTCCTATGGGACGCGGCCGTGGCCTGGGAATATGCGGGAGGGGGAGGCGGAGACACACCCCGATCCATCCGACGGATGGCCTTGTTCGCACCTTCGTCACTTGGACTCGACCAAGGTGGAACACTGTGCCGCACCGTAGCAGCAGCAGGACCATCGCGTACTTCCATCATCGGAGGTGGTGTTGGGGGCATGGTCCAGTCCTGGTCCGGTGGGAGGGAAGAAGCATTGCATACATGGATGGAGGCGTCGGGGGTACAATCGCACCGGTCAAAGGGAAAGCAGGGCTAGGCGGCCTGGAGGTGGAATCATTGCCTGTAGGATTCGAGCTGAGGTCAGAGACGGGAGGTAGGGGGGAGAGGTGCAAGCTGGACATACTAATAGTAGACAAAGAGGGATTTGGCCCGGGAAGCGCCCAGGGGTGCCTGGGGTGTGTCAAGGTGCGGTGGGTGTCTTGTTCGTGGTCTTCTTCGCTGCGGCACTCGGCGAATGCCGTGATAAGCCGCATCAGCCAACCCAACAGCGCAATATGATAGAAGCGCTCGAGCACGTTGCAAAGGAACGCCCCTTCCTTACGCGCCAGATCAGGTAAGACAACGACGAGGTCCTGTAGGAAAGCGAGGGGGGCGCCAGAACATGAGAAAGAGAAGGCTGTCCAGCCAGCCAACGGGGAACCAGAGGTGATAGAGGAAGAAGCGCAGCACAAAACACCAGGTGGTGCATCCAACGCCGAGAACAACCAGGAGGAGCACGTGCGAGAGAACATTGGCAGTGTGTGAGCGTGGATGCGGGCCCCACGCTGTGCCGGCTGCCAATGGAGGCATCGTGGGGTTCGGGGGGTGGAGGTGGCGGTAGCAGGAGTGGATGAGGCGGTGGCGGGAGTGGATGAGTGGTGGTGGCGGTCAATGAGGAGGTGGTGGCGGGGAGATTAGGGGGTAGGGGGGGTGGATGGTGGCGAGGCAGGCACTGAACTGACTCTGCGCCAATTTGGGCGGCCTGGCTGCTCTCTTGCTTATGGACTAAGGCAAATTCGCGCATATACCACGGCGAATAAGCTTCTACGTTTGGTGCGGACTAGTGCAGAGGCAAGCCAGAAGAGCCCAACGCGGCCTACGGCTCCCATGCATCATCCATCCGTTCGCCTCTGCCCAGCCAGCGAGAGGGACAACACAGCCTCCGTGGCCCCGAGGCGGCGTTGGGCCTGGGGGTTTGGATCGATTTAGAGAGACAGAGCAGCTCGACCGGCTGAGGAGGCCAACACTGTGCTCTGTGCACGACCATGCGCACTGCGCTCTACTGCTCGCGCACTCTCGTGCACCTCGACGAGTGCATCCTCTTCTCGACGCTTGTCGGCTCGCACGGTGTCACAGTCCGTGCGGCTATACATGTAGGAACAAAAGGCCCGATGTAGTAACTACTATTGTGATTGCGGCGGGGTGTTTTTGCACTTCCGGCTGTACGCACCTGAGAGGGTACGTCTGCACTCGCGCCCAGCAGTCTTCCCCAACGCGACGACAGAAGGTGCACGCGGCGGATGTCACATGTCATGCATCCCACGACACACGACGCCCGGTGGGGCGAGTGTCGCGCGTGTGCTCAAGCCAGCAGGCGCTCAGGGCAGCCCGAATGGATTATGGGTGGCGAAAAGCTGCCAATGGTGGGCGCAACATACTAAGTAGTGGCAGCCAAGTGACAAGTGACAGTACAAGTGAGACATATACTGACTATGCCTATCGTTGCTAGTCTGAAGGCTGCCCAGTGCGTGGTGGCGCAGTGTGTCAGCCTCGCCAGCTGTCCAGCGACGCTGCAACCCGCGCCTTGGGCTGCGAGGAAACTTTCAAAGTGCGGGTATATTTAATTTGCGTGGGGATGTGGGGGGTTTCTATCGATTTCGCCAAGTAATACTGGTTTTCTCTTCGGGATTCTCTTTTTTTTTTTCTTTACCCCTCAAACACGACCCTACCCAGGCCATCGGTGCCACATGGAGCAAATAGTCACTGGCCTGCACAGCTTTACAGTGTTTGTCCCGCTTTGAGCAGAGACATTGACTAGTGCTGACAGTGTGGGGCCTCTATGGAGCAGAGAGGTGCCCAGCACAATCATATGACAGTTGTGACGAAAAAACTCAAGCAGCACACGCGCGTCACAGATGAGGGATGCGATTAAGCGCAGTTTCTTCGTTCCCAGCCTTACGCAGCTTAATCTCTTCTACGAAAAAGGATGTTATGAATATAGTCTCGGACTGATGCTTGCCTCTCCCCCGCCATATATATATATACAACTGTCGGAGCATGCTCGAACTGCAGTATGCGTGGCGAATACGAAAAAAAGTACTGAGTCATATTGAGAGAGAAGCTGAGGGCCATCCCATCTCAAAAAAGAGGTGGCATTGAGTTACTTATTGCTGCATCTCCTGCAGGTTGTGTGTCATCGTGCGTGCGAACTGGCACAGACCCTTACTATGCATCTCATCTTGAAGGAACGATGCGTGGGGAAGATGTGAAGGTTGCAAGGGGACATAGGCCGAATGAAATGAAGGTCCTCTCGCTCCCGAATGCATCGCTGGGACCATGACATCTATGAGATGTGGTATATGTGGGAAGGACGCGGGAGGTGGCTTCCTTGTCCGGCTCCATGTGATGATCCTGACCGAGAGGTTCGCATAGTTCGGATCGGACGGTTCGAAAAAGCGTTCTTGTGGGACTTGAGAGTCTGTAGAGCACGTTCGATCGACCCTGGGCGACAGCAAGAAGTTCCTTTCGATGTTGTCCTTGTGTCACTTGTCTGCCCTGTGGAAGGCCGAATCGAGGAAGACCTTAAAATCTCTCCGTGGGGGGTCAGACAGACTACAGTCGAACTAACTCTCTAAGGTGTGAACGACTTTGGCACACGCTTGGGAGATGCTGTATCGGTATGTGGACTGGCCTTCTTCATCGTCTCAACAAAGAGAAGAAGAGGATAATCGTTGGGGGGGCAGTAGCAATATGTTAGCAGCCACAGCGGCCAAAACCCGCTCTCCCTTGGTGCACAGTCGCTGCGTTTGGTCATTATCCCAAACATCCTACTGATGAGGGGGTGCACATGGGCGCACGATGAGATTTGTGGTCAAGCAAGTGACGATAGATCCACCTCCCGTTTGGATCGCACAACTCCTCCCAGTCTCTTGTTCCGCTATTGGCTCCGACTATGGCTCCGACTATGGCTCCGACTATGGCTCCGACTATGGCTCCGATATGGCTCAGGCTATTCCACAGCCAATATTGCTCAGCTAATTGCTCAGAGCCGGTGGGTGCCCAACATCCTCCCAGTTACCGCCCGATTCCACTCCTGAACCTTCGAATGGGCAGCTTATACCCCAGGGGGCGATGCAGAGCAGTGCTTTCAGGGCCAAGATAATGTTGCCGGTACTGTGTTGCCACGGCGACGGATGGATCAGGATAGGCCCAAACTCATGCTCATCTGCAGGCTGCGCATTGCAACGTGGCTCAGTGAGTCCCACTGGCAGGTCCAGTATCCTTTTGACGACAGCAACAGCGCACTAGCAACCATGGCGTGGGTTTTACACCTAACTCAAAGTTTGGCTGCTGTGCGAGCCAGGTCTTCCATTCCAAAAAGGGCTGTCCTGGTCGGGTCGCGATAGGTCAGCGTCCTCATATCTAGAAGGGTGCACGCACCGATGTTGTGAGCCTACCATCACTAGTAATCCAGGCTGCCTTCTCCACTACAACGGCACTGTAACAGCCTACTCTGGATCTCAACACGGTTCAGCCCCCGCACGTCTCGCTACTAGACAACCTCGGCAGATATGCGGCAAACCAAAAACGCGTTAAAACTGATCATTCCTGCTACCTAATCTCTTTTCTGTGGCACCGATAGCCGTTGGATCTGCGAAACCCAAGCACCCTCTTCTGCCTATCTCCATCAGATGAATACTTCGGACGGCGATTGGGAGATGGACAGTAGTGGTGATCTGAGGACAGCTTGCGCCTTCAACAAGACTATACTTCGCTCATCTGGGTACTTGATTATGGACGTTCTCTGGTCGTGTTTGCTTTAATCTAGGTGGTTCTAGGTCAGAGCCTTTTCTGCGTCGCTTCGTACACCTGAAGGCAGACTGGAAGCTTGAGGCGAGCGCGAATCTCGGAAGTTGGAGCCGCACTCTGATATAGAGTACTCTTCAGACTGAGTGCTGTCAGGTAGAGACGCGGTGAAAGGTGAAATTTGAAACTGCTTGTCAACCGCGTGCTTGCTCCTCCCAACTTTCACATTTCAAGTATCACGTGATGCGTCCACCTCGCACTCGCCCGTCGGTGCGAAGCTCCACGAATGCAGCCACCACCTTCTTTCATCTCCGCACTCATGTCGTCGGACAAACCGTTCTCTGTAGGTCCCCCGCTCTCTCACCGCTCCTCACGGCCCCACAGCAAGGCACAGGCCACTAACCCCTCACCAGTGCCTGGGTGGCGCTCCCACTCTGCGCGTTGGGCTTTGTGGGGCTGGTGCTTTACCGCGTACTGAGCAAGCCAGCCCAGCCCAAGCGGCGCCGGGGCAAGAAGTCCAAGTCTGCCTACACAGTGCCTACGACCCACCACGGGCCTTGGACGTGGTGCACCGGGGTTCCAAACCAATCAAAAAGGTCAGCATCTCACCTGCCTTGGCCGCCCGCATTCGTGCTGGTGAAGACGTCTCGGCCGACGAGGTTACGCACGACCTGGAGCAGCAGAGCAAGCCATCTCCTCTGCTGTCGACACACCGCCTCTCCTGAAAACGTGGACCCAGATTGGTTGCCCGCTCAGATGAACCAGGGACGCAAGAAGCGCCGTTGAACCTCAGGGAGGTGTGGGGGAGGGGGCGCGCGCGCGCCATACACCCGTTCTCCCCGTCTCGCCCCCCCCCCCCCCCCCCTTCTCCCTGTGGGAAGTATGTGCAAATAGCAACGTCCCCACCCCTGCAGGGTTCTGGCGATGTATTATGCTACCTAGCTTGTCATTTCGGTTACTCGGAGCCGCCTACTCTACTTTCTGCCAAGGGTTACCGGTTACCCTTGGCACTGTGAGCCTAGGGACGTTGGACCCAACAGAGTCAACGAACTTGCTTCAGTCGTCTTGGACGGTACCTTCCGTGTAGCTGCCGTAGACGTAGTAACTAGTAACGTCCGAGCCGAGCGAGGTGCGAAGTGGAGGGATCCAGGGGAGCTCGCCCATTGGTAGATTGGAGGTTAGCGATTATCGATGATTTTATTGGCTGGAACAATAAGTTGAGGTTAGTGCCGCGCGTTGAGGGACCTCAAAGTTGACTCCAATTGCCAATTGGCCTTGCCGCTCAGATCGACCCAGCCAGCGCACAACAAGGATTGTGTAGTATTGCATAACGGTAGGATCCCCACTACCTGCACCTATCTCCAGCTCACCTACCTCCAGGCTCACCCACCCGCTTTGCAATCAGCTTCCATAACCGTGGCCTCGTATCTTCCTCACCCACGCCATCCCCTCCCACTCTCTCCGGAATTGGCCGCGCGAGTACCGCACCCACCTCACCCGGTCTGTGGGCAGTCCGGTGAACCGTCAGCCAAGGCATGGCAGCAAGAGCTTGTCCTGGCCTGGCGTGAGCGGGTCGAGTTTGAAGCGCAGTACAAGGCATGGTTGGTCGGCGAGGTGAGCCCAATGCGAGCCACGCTCTCGGGCACCGATGACAGCGTGACGTTCTACGTCCCTCTTCGCTCTTTCTTGGGTACAACAAGGATGGATCCAGCGGATCGGCCGAGGCCGATATGACAGGGTCGGGATGCATGCACAACTGTTGATGCAGGAACGGGCCGAGTAACCAACGTAGCCATCTTGTCCCGAGTGTGAGCATTTCCTAATTGGCATCGGCAGCACGCCGAACTCTCAGGTCCCGGTGCCAATCCAGGCTTATAAGGACCACATGTTGTTGGCCTTGGAGCATAGCTTGGGCGAGGTGCTGGAGGACGTGGAGCAGCTCACGCTCACCCCCAAAGCAAGAAACCGATTTTGTGTGCCTTTCGAGAAAGCAGTCCACTGTGTGCTGAAATGCATGTTACCCATTTACGCAAACAGTAGCGGCCGAAATAGAGAACCACACTCGTCAACTTTAGTAGTATGTTGCTGGCCGAATTCCAAGCGTTTGTTCAAGAGGTGACCCATCGAGGATCGAACGAGGCCCCAAGGGGGACACATCAGGCTGCTTCGAAGTTCGAGGAACACCAGAAGAAATTCACCAAGTCAACAGAGGTGGATTCCCCCTTTTCTTAACGCTTCTGCGCTATGCGTAGATGGGACCAACGTTGACGTTTTCATTCGTCGTGAGAGACAAGCATTCGAATGTGCAAAAGCAGCGGACAAAAGCCAAGCACTGTAGCAAGATAGTAAGGCGATGAATCTACTCTCATTTTCCATGGTAAGCTTACGGATGACAAAGGATTTTCTGTGTCTCTCGCGTTCATTCCTTCGGCACTTGGTGGCCCCTCTCTATCGTTTCTGGATCATTGGTTACAATAGCTGTCATTCTCAACGAACATCGGACCGAACCATTTCACCGCTTGCGCACTGACCCGTTTGTTCGCAACGGCTGATGGCCAACACAACCTTCATCAATTTTTTCTATACCCTTCGCACCGATGCCAAGCGGTTCGGAATGCTCAGGATCCGGGCGCCTGCGTTGAATTAGATTGAGGGTGAACGAGAAATGGCGGTGGTCGCAGCGGGAAATTGACTTCAGTGCCACTCATAGAGAGCAATGCGCTAGGGTCCGCACCCCCCCGCGGGAAAGATGAACGGGACAGTCAAAAGAAGGTACGCTCCGTTTCTTCCTTCCTTCCTTCCTTCCTTCCTTTTTCAGAGCCAATATGACGCGTGCGATTAGGTGTGGCCTCAGGGTCGCGCGCCTCGATGCAAAGCGTCCGCCTCTATCGTGTCCTCGCATGTCTGATGTTCAGGGTTTTCTTGCTGCACGAGGTTGACCATGAGCCGGATCCTATCAGCCCAACCTCTGAGAGACCTCTTGAAAAAGCATAGCCATTCTGCGCAATTGCATGGGGCCTGCATATCCTTCCGTTTCCACCCTGAACATGCTTTGCCCCTTTGATCGATGAGTAAGATGTAGGAACCCGGGTTGCGGAGTTGACAGCACCCCTTTTCCCCCCACAAACTATAGCCGTGGGTCTTAGCAGATGGCTTGCCGTTACAAGGCCACCCGACGCTGCCTGCACACGCACCCTCTTCCTCCGTCCACGTCGTACTGACCATCGAAGCAATTGAAGTTGACGGTGCCTCGGAGAGAACGGCAAGTGCGTGTACTGACGGTGCGCTTCAACGCCGCTGCAGCTCAGCAGTTGGTGCTGGTCGCTGGCCCAGCTGCGATGTACTGTGACATGGCGGTCTGTGGGGTGTGGTGGTGGGGGCTGGGGCTGCGCGTGCGGATGGGCGAGGGAGGCGTGTGGGGGGGACTGAAGGTTGAACTTGCTGGTTGATGCAGAATGATTAATGGGCGACACGCATATAGGAGGGTACGTGGTACGGGTGGGTACACTGCGGTAGGGTTGTGCCATCCGTATCTATCTATATCTATATCGCTTGTCCTCTCTCCTTCCTATTCAGGCATGGCGCACTAGTGGGCCTAGCCAGTTCTGTGCACAACCAGGCACACCCCTGTCACAGCCACATGTCACAGTCACATGTCAGCGTCATCATGCATCTCATCATGCATCATGCATCATGCCTCCGACCATGAATTGCTGATCACCCCCTCACGCTTCACGGGCTCACTCTGGAAAGCACTAAAAACTTTGCTCTCCTTGAGAATAGTTCGACGGAGGGCGCGGGGGGATGCTGGCGACTGGCGACCAGGCGCGAGACGGCCGACCTAATTGGTCCGGAGGCAAGAGGTCCGCGGTCCGAGGAGATCGGAGCGCGCTGAGGCGCTGAGCTTCAGCGCTGCGCGTTCAACGGTCGATCAATGAATGGTTCGGTACCAGACTCTCGCCCGAGACTGAGTAAATGTTAAACTCACAGTTCGGTAACTGTAGCGTTCGCATTATCCTGAGATCCATGTGTATGAGATCGAGACCTGGGATGCTGAGATCCTGAGAGTTCAGGGGGGCCTTTTTTCTTTTTTTCCTGCGGGGTTTGGGGGTTTGGATTGTTGCGAGGGTTGCCTGGGCTGCCCTTCCGGCGGCGCCTATGGGCCGATAGAGACGCATTAGCGAAGTAAAAGTGCGCAGCCTTGCGTTATATAGCACGTTTGCCTTGGCAATGGACGTAATGAACCGTGGTAGCATCCCACATGTATACCGGTTCCACAGTTCTGGGGTGGCAGGCCGGTGCGATGAAGCTTGAAGATCAGAGTATAGTGCTGCACTAGGCATTAGCATTTTTCTACACGTTCGAGAACGTTATTGGTATAGACGAAGACAAACAGGGCAAAAAAAACGGAGGGGGATCCACGCAGAATGCGATATGATGTCCACGAGAAGGATTAATCACATCAGCGCTGAGGCTCAGCGCTCAGCATCAGGTGGCTTCAAGCTTCAGGCCCCTCAGGCACTTACAGCGGAAGGTGTAAAACAATGTGGCTGCGAGCGAAATGGATCTATAGGGGCACTTCGGCCTGAGCGACCGAGCAGGGACAGCACTAGTCACTAGTCACTAGTCACTCACTCACCAGACTGGTCGCTTGAAGCTCGAAGCTTGAAGAGCATGCCATCTGCTCAGCGCGCTGAGGCTCAGCGATGTTCAACGGTTCAGCGTTCAGCGTTCGTTCAGCGTTCAGCGCTGGCTGAGGCACTCTGGAGTAGTCAAGCGATCGTAGTCAGCGCTGAGCTCAGGCTGAGCGCTGAGCCTCAGCGCAGTGAGCGCGTGAGCGGGCACTGGTCACCGTTTGTAGCACCCTAGGGGCCAGGCCCTGCCAGGCCCTCTGCCATGCTGGCCAGACCACTTTGGATGTATTCTAGCAAGGCTAAAAACGTCTGCGAAGCTCCAAGCTCCAAGGCACTCACACTCTGTTGGTAGGCTGGGCGTTGCTGAGCTTCGTCCTATTAAGCGTAAGCGCACCCGTCTAAATATAGCCACCGCTCCGCGCTCCGGGCTGCTCCGACCTGGGATGTGGAACGTTGATGGATGATGCGACAGTGTTGGAGGGGGCGCGCGTAAGTGGGAGAAGGTTGCGTTGTTTTCCAGGGCCATCTTTTTACGGGTTGATCAAGATGCGTTGAAGACGCTGTGAGGCGAGGGGCAGGGCGTGGCCTGGCGTGGCGCGTGGCGCGTGGCGTGTGCTGCGGGACGGGGGCTCGTGTGTGACACATGTGCGTGATGCGGTGGGGGATGGCCTGGAAAAGGAAGGTGGGTCGGAGAGATAATGTGCTGGCAAGGCAAGTGCCCAAACGTGCCTGCGGCCCATGGGTAGTGTGAGTCTAGTGAGTGGTAGTGCCGGGCACATCGCCTGTTGTTTGCCACCCCCTCGAACCGGTCTAACCCTCCCGCTCCGTCATCGTCCGCCTGATTAGGGTTGGCGCACCAGGGTGCAGCGGGGGACTGGGCACTGCAGCGCTATGGGATCAGATCATCGATCAGCGATCAGCGCTCCCCCGCCTGCCGCGGAAATGGAATCAACGTTAAACGTTAATCCCTACTTGGATTAGCGACGATTGGCGGGCTGCGCTGCTCGTCGGCTGCCTGGGCGTGAGTAGTACGCAGTCGGAGTACTCAGCCCGAGCTGAGCAGTGTCGGGCTCGCTCAGCCGCAGCGCTGGCGCCCCGCCAGCACTCTCGGTGTGTTTGGTGCGTCGCATCTCAGATCTCAGATCTCAGACGGCCTTCGTTTTTGTTCCCGAGTTTTTATAGTCACTGCCCCAGGCCGCACCCGCCACTGGCTCACTCAGCGCCCGAGCAAGCTGAGTCCATCCAACGTCATCGCTACTTGGTCTGTCTTGCGTATGCCTTCCGAGCGCAGCACCCAGTAGTCCGTCTGCCGCTCGAGCGAGTGTGGCCGCCCCTCGTCGCTTCTCCACACCCCCCTCTCAGCAGCTCTCCGCCCCCGGCCTGCCTCCTGCCCCCCCCCCCACCACACCACTCGCTCTCACTGCGGACGCTCAGCTCAGCCCAAGCAACCCACACCCGCTTCTGGCACTCCCCAGCCTCCGTCCGTCCTTCTGCCCTCCTTCTTCCACCACCCCCTCCGTCCCCGCTCTGCTCGCCATGGGTCTCTGCAGGCATGCTGCCACCGCCCTGGCCCTCGCCCTCGCCGCCGCATCCGTCGCCCCCGCCGGCAGCCGTCGCCCGTCGGTCTCACCCCGCGCTCAATGCCAGCGGCGCCGGCTCATCCCTGTCCCAGACCCTCCTCCCGTCCTTTGCTGGCGTCGGCATTGAGCCCAGCAACGTGCTTGCCTTCACGGGCACCAACTCCGTCAATCCCCTCACCTACCAACTCCTCTCCAACCTGGGCCAGTACACTGGCGTGCCCCCGCACCTCCGCTTGGGCGGCAACACGGGCGACAATATGCTCTATGACGACGTGGCTTCCTCCTCGCCTTCTCTCCAGAACAATGCAAGCGGCGACACCACCTCACGTTGGTACTATGGCAACGGTCTCCTGTCTGCCGTCGACCGCTTGCCCGCCGGCACACCCGTCACGTTTGGCCTTAACTTGGCGTACAATGGCTCGGATGCCATCCCGCGCATTGTCGAACAGGCCGCGGCCGTGCTGGACAACCTAAAGAACGTCAAAATTGCCGGGTTTGAGGTGGGCAACGAACCGGACCTCTACGTCGTCAACAATTACCGCGCCGAAGGCTATTCCGAACAAGATTATGGCGCCGAGTGGATTGCTCGTGTCCAGGCCATCCCTCCAGGTCTTGCTCCCCGTAACAAGTCTTCTGACTTTTTCGAGGCCGCCGTCACCCGCCACCACCGCCGACAAGAATGGACGCCCGTACCGCATCTCCAACCTGGTCCAGGACACCAACGGCGTTGCCACGGGCAACGGTATCTTCATTGCCGGCGCTAACCAGCACAATTATCTTGTACGTTTTCTTTCCCCCCCCCGGCCCCGCTGCTTCGTCTGGGTGTGCCATCCAGTTGTCCTGAGTATGGGAAGGAAACTCCATAGGGGGCATCATGGCTGACGATAATGCGTTGTGCATGAGCAGTATTACATTGGCGTGTCCGACTTCCCTATCACGAACGACTGGCTGCTTGACTTTCAAACACGGAGAATCAACTTACCGAATGGATCGACCAAGCGCAGGAGGCCAAACAGATTGGTCGGCCTTACTACCTGCGCGAGATGGGCTCCATCGGGCCCGAAGGCATCAAAGGATCTCGGACACATTTGCCAATACGCTATGGACGTTCAACTTTTTCCTCTATGCTGCGACGGTGCAGATGAATTCGGTACAGATGCATATGACCCAAACTTCCTACTCGTCCCCCTGGCAACCCATCTACGCCAACGGCGTCCAGCCCCATGTTCGTTCCTCGTACTATGCCTACGCGGCCATTGCACAAGTGATCGGTGCACAGTGCAATACCCGTGTCGCGTCTATCTCCATGGCCTCCGTTCCAGAAACTACAATGGTCGTCTGGTGGCCTATGCCATCTATGCTGGCAATGCCCTGACTGGCTTGGCCCTCATCAACTCCCAACCACCAACCAGACCAACCCAACCGAAACAGCGTTAGCTTTACCTTCACTTACCCTCGTTGGCAGGCAAGACGTTTTACCTCTCTCGTCTCCTCGCCGCCGGCACAGATGCAACAACCACACGACGTGAATGGACTGTCGTTCGAAACCCGCTCCGACGGCCATCCCACCTCGGCAGCAACAATACCGTCGAGCGTACCACCGCCGACGGCTCGGGGGCCGTGACCATCAGCGTGCCTGACGGCTCGGCGTTGGTATCCAACATTGGGTCCCAACTCGGCTCCAACGCCGCTGTCAACCAGAGCAACTGTGCCGCGCTGAGTCAGTCGGGCGAAGGCCCAGATGCCAATCCGTCCAGCTCAGATAGCGGTCCAGCACCTACATTTAGTTCGTCCAGCGCTCACAGTTCCCACCACGGCTTGTCCACCGAGGGATCGTAGCGATTGCCGTGGCGGTACCTTGTGGTGTGCTGGCCCTGGCAGCGGCCGCTGGCCTGCTCATCTTTTCCTCTGCCGCCGACGCAGGAGGAACGGCGGCGCCACGCGTTCTGGGTCTCGAGCTCACCCCGCCACGCAACAGAGGGACGTGGAACAACTCGCCTCCGGATCCCCTTCTATGGCTCCCAAACTGAACTGCGCCATCTACCCCCCGCGCCGAGTCGGGCTCGGCGTCCCAGGACAGCGCCTTGTACGCGCCTCCGACCCACCCGTGTGAGCGATGGCGTTGACACTTGACGCTTGAAGCTTGATGGGGTACGCTTGACGTTTTGTCGGTTTGCCTCCCGCTCGCATTGCCGAGCTCGTTTCCATACCCCGACCCCCCGACCCCCATTGGGGGATCCTGTTGGACCTTATTTCTTGTTCTTGTTCTTTTTTTTGGTTTTTTTTTTGGTTGTGTTGTGGTTGTGGTTGCGATTGCGGTTTGTTTTCTTTCTGGCTCCCCCCGCTGTCCCCATCTCCTCCTCCTTTCGCACTTGCTCCTTCTCCCCTTTGCCTACATCCCTTCTTCTGGTTAGTACCCGCCGCTCTTCCCTTCCCTTTCCCATTTCTTTTCCTTTTCCTTTCCTTGCTCTGCACTCATCTGCCGCATACGCAACACCGCATCCGGCCTCGCCCGTTCTTCTGTATCCTATCTCGTTTCCTTGGCCCTAGGCTAGTATGCATTCCTGTTTGTTCGTGCTTTGCTGGGGGTGGGGTGGATATAGAGCGATTGCCACCTGCCGATCGCGGTGAAATGGGACGGGGCAAGGGGGCGCAGCAGGCGCAGGAGCAGTGCCAGCGGGGCTGAGTTGGGTGTTGAGTTGAGTTTGAGTTGCGTCATTTGAAAGTTTGCGGCTGCGTGCCTGCGTTCAGCCTGGGCAACGCAGGGGCTGGTTGGGGCCCAGCGCCCCCACCACCCTAACCACCCACCCACCCCGCCCCGTTGGCCTGCGGCGCCCGCATTCGACCATCCCATCGCCACCCCCACTTCCATCGCCATCGCCATCGCCTTCGCCACCGCCATCGCCACCGCCGCCACCACCACCGCCACCCTCGCCACCACCATCACCCCCCCGCCCCACCCATGTCGGCCCCCGCCGACCCACTGGCCCAGTCCGCCGCCCAGCGCGACGCCCAGCTGGCCCACGCCGCCCAGCTCTTCCGCTCCCTCGTCGACGGCCCCGAGTCTGCCTGGCGGCCGCTCTCCCTCCCGCCCGCCGCCGATCCGCCGTCCCATCCCCACGCCACGCCCGCATCAACTCGTCCAAAACGTCGAGTCGGACAGTCCCCTCCGGCCCAGCTGCGCGACCCACCCGCCTCTTCCTCTCCCGGCCGCCCGCCCGACCCGCCCTCCGCGCCCTCCGCCGCCCCCGATCCCGCCCCCGAGCCCTTCACCATCTCCCCCATCGACCCTCCTTCCCTCGTCGCCATCCACCGCCGCTCCCACCCCACCAAGGGCCCCGACGTGTTTCCGCCATCGTCAAGGTGCCCTACACTGGCACGCTCAATGCCGTCGGCGCCCAAGCGGCCGCTAATGCGCACCTCGAGGGTTCCGCGCTGCGTTTGCCACCTCAGACGCGCGCGTCGAGTGGGATGGGCTAGTAAAAGCTCTGAGCTGATCGAGATGCCTGCGCCGGACGTAGGGTGACCAAGACCAACTTTCGTCTTGGCTGGCCTACCTCGCCCCGCGACGCCATCACCGTCTCGCGCACCTTTATCGACGCCCACGCACAGCGTCTCGTCGACCTCACCACCTCCCTCCCCGCCCAGCCTGACCTCCCCCGCTTACCTCCGCCCTTCCCCGCCCTATGTCCGCTCGCCATCCACCTTGCTGCTTGGGTCTTGGAGCTGCCCCGGACGTCTCCGACGCGGTCGTCGGTGCCCAAGGACCAGCAGTTCATCCACGTCACTGCTTTTTGGTGCTGGACGCTCAAGGGGTCTTGGTTAGTCTCCCTCGGGAGGACTGGCGACTCACATGGGCTCCACCGTTTCCCGCCTGGTTCGTTTTCCGCGAACGCGGCGACAATTCCCCTCATCTCGGACTTTGGCCATGCGGTCGATGTGGATCACACTACGTTTGATGCGTCTAGGGATACCCTTGCGGTTGACTATAGTGTTCTACCGACTCGCCCTCTTCCGAGCTCACGCCGACCGAAGAGAAACCCAGGGGCGACGATGCGCCGGCCCAGATGGACGTCTCGCCCGACCGCAGTGCAGCTGCTGCTCTCCGCTCGCGAAGGCTGGAACATCAAGATCCGTGTGCGTGGTACAGGCCATGCGCGTATCCACTCAGCTGCTGGGGGAGGTACGAGCGGACATGCGGCGAATCCCTCGCGGTACCCGCAATGGCGTCTTGTCCACGCCGTTCCCCACAATGCAGCCGGGATCGAAGTCACCATTCTCCATGACCGTCTTGTGCTGCAAGAGGAGGTGACAAGGGTCAGTGTGCAGATCCAGCGTATTGCCGCCTCGACTGATATCCGGCTCAACGGGGACTTGATCCCCGTCTGGCCCGTCAATCCTCTCAACGCCCCGCCCCTGTCGCTCTCGGACCCACGCACCGAAGCGAGCAGTGCCGACTCGATCCGCAGTGGCCGATCAGTCAACAGCGAACGCTGGGCCAAGGGCACCCAGATGCCGCTGTCAGTCGTGTGTAGTCCCGTTCCCTCGGTCGCAGCTGATCTGCT
The DNA here is from genome assembly GCA_003971905.1 of Moniliella sp. 'wahieum'. Taxonomy (NCBI): domain Eukaryota; kingdom Fungi; phylum Basidiomycota; class Moniliellomycetes; order Moniliellales; family Moniliellaceae; genus Moniliella; species Moniliella sp. 'wahieum'. The sequence goes on along the minus strand of RSEE01000136.1, from coordinate 44,447 downwards.
GGCCCATGCGCACCCACAGGCTGGGCTAGCTTGCGCGACCCGGGCGAGGCGTTCGGTTGGATCTTGGACGAGGCAGATAAGTTGCAAGCCTTGTCGTTTGAGGGCGGTGCGGTGGGTAAGAACGTACAAGGCGCTGCGCTGGCAGGACAACCGAATGGATCCAACTCCAACGCCGTCGACGCACTGATCCGACGAAACTATATCTACTTTACCTCTCTGCTCCAAGAGCCAGACGCCAAGTGGAAACACGTGTCGGACTCGCGCGGGGTGACCATCACCCAACTCGACTCGATCGATCCCACCTTGATTGTCTACCGGGCGGAAGCGACGTTTGTAGGCGTAGGCGTCTGGGACTTGTTCGCCACCATCTCGAGCCCAGGCGCTCAAGCCTTGTGGGACAAGACCCACGAAAGCTCTACCCTCTTGGCCGACCTTAACGACCTCAGCTCATTGTGGCACTCGAAGAATAAGCGTCATGGCCCGTCAGGTGCGCCCCCCCCCCTCTCCCCTCACCCCATCTCTTCCTTCCCACCTTGCTGAAGTGACAACTAACGGGTATATCTATGGCAGCGCCCGCGATTCCGTGACGGTGAGCACATCCTACAAGTCCCCCGCCTCGGTTCACATTTTTAGCTTTAGCACCGACGACCGTGGCTTGTTCCCGCAGATCCCCGCGCCCGAGTCGGGCGTGATCCGGACCCAAGTCGACCTTCGTGGCTGGTCCGTCGAGTCGCTGAGTCCAACGACGGTGCATGTGACGCTGTTGGAGCAGAGCGATCCCAAGGGCTGGACATCCAAGTCATCCACTCCCAACGCCATGACGGCCGCTGTTGCGGGCGCAGGCGAGTATGCGATCAAGTTTGGTGCGCCGCCCGTTGTCACGCGTCTGTTGGGGGACAGGTGAAGAAGATCCAGTACGAGCATGAGCGGGCTACGTTCCGATTCGAGTACGAGCTCGCCCCCGGCTTGTTACCCGACGACACACCAACGTCGAGTGCGAGTTGCGATGCGACCTCGAATCTTGGAGTCCCAACTTGGATCTTGTGATTGACCCACCACCCATTGAGATCAGTTGCTTGCGTCGCCACAAACTCAGTCAAGGCGGAGGCGGATTGTGGATCACGATGAACATGTGCCTGCGTCGCTGGAGGATGACACGGCGATCACAGTTCTCGTGGCCCGGCATGGGGGAATGGTAAAGAACGGGGCGTCGTCATGGTCAACGGCGCCAACATTCATGTTGACATTGATGAGCTGGAGGACGATCAAGTCAAGGAACTTTTCCGTCGCAAACGCTCTCGACCAAAACATGTACCCTCGACTTGACCTCGCCTGCGTTCAAAGGCGCCCGCAGTGGCACACGCACTTCCCCTGCACTGGACAATGTCTCCACGCTCGGCGGCACCCCCGTCAACCTCTCTCGCTCCACCACGCCCGTCGTGCCGGACAATCCTGATTGACAGCGGAAGCGGCCAGCACCGCTGACAGTCTGCGCGCGTCCGTACGCCTGCCTCCACCGCGGAATGCGGTGCGGGACAGTCTGACGGGACCCTTGGATGTACTGTTTTTGCTGCGGCGGCTGTACGCCGAGCGCTCTCCCGACCCCTCGGTTACCCGGCCGGCTGGGCGCTCGTGTCGGAACGCAACGGGCTTCACATCCGACGAAAGTACATGCAATCCATCTCGCCTAGCGTCGCGATTCAACGTGCCGACAAGGTGGTGCAAGGTTTGGCGGCCGAAGAACTTCTTCAGGCGTCGAGTCGCTGGCGGTGCGCAAAGGCTTGGACGAGCGCATGGACGCTGCGCTGCCGCTACAGAGTTATGGTAACGGCGCAGGAGTGTACTTTGCCACGACCAAACCTTCCTTCCCCTTTCGTGGCCGCGCCTTTGCGTTGCCCATTTGACGGCCCGCACTGCCCCCGAGCCAGGCGAACCATTTGGCGCGCGCGCAAGCCTCGACCCATCGCTATGCTGATCAACCCGCGCTCGAGCCCATTCCGCCCGACGCAGGCCTGGGCACAGCCGATGTCGCGGCCGCCAACCCGGGCAAGCCCATCGCCTACTTTTATGCCGCGGCGTCTTGTTCGTGGGAGAGCATTGCGCGTGCGTCAGGCTTGTCCCTGCCGTCGAGCAAGAAGGAAGATGGTTCGCCAGATTATGTGTTTGGTGGGAAACTTAACCCGGCCAACCTGCCCGTCGGGCGGGTCCTGATTGACGGTTGGATCTTGGAAACGGTTGATCCTTATACTTCCACAGCCTATGCTATCCCTTCTACCCACCACCCACGTCATGGCCATCGACTTTGGCGGCTCGGTCCCTTCCTCCGTCAACACCTCCTGGAACGCAGCACTGCCCAAGACCATCAACCAAATCGAAGCCTACCTCAAGGGCCCAGCGCCTAGTTCCGGGATCGGACCGGCAGTCACGCTGCCGCCGTCCAGTGTCGTGGTCCTTGGGGACGGGCGGGACGAAGATCCAGATCTGCCCTGGGCGCTCACCTTGCCCAAGGGCGCTGAGAACAGGACACTCTTGTTGCAAGACTTTGATCCACGCACTAAAAAGTTTGAAGCTCGCGCGCTCATTCGTCTGGGTGCTTCGGCCTCCGTCCGCCGCCGCCACCGCGCCCGCTGGGTCCGCGTCCGCGTCCAGGTCCACGCACCATGATTCCGCGCACTTTTCTACCATGCGCGAACTGCGCCGCCCCACCGCCCGAAGCGACCGACGCACACTTAGCTTTAGTGCGTTCACCGACGACCCCGACGCGCCATCATCCCAACAGGCTAGCCCCGCCTTGCCTCCCACCAACCGGGCTTCCCGTCCTCGGCCAGCGACCTGCCGCTCCTCGCTCCCCTTGGTTCTCGGTCCCGCACCACATCCAACAGTGCTGCCGACCCCACGTCCCCTCTGTCCTTGTCCAATGCGATTGGCGAGGCCGCAGGGCGGTCAGCTTGTCCAAACGTGATGGCCCCACCGTCCAAGGGACATCGTGCTGGAAGTGACCGTGGAGCTAGGCCACTTTCCTAGGGGTACACCATCACCGCCGAGGCGGTACGCGTGCCCGCCTCGCCATCCGTCTCCTACTTTACCTTCTCAGACCGCGGCGCCGAGGTCAAGGCTTCCCTCTTACGTTCCACCAGTTTGACCCACTCGCTGTCCGATGCGCGACAATCACCGATCCCCCCGACCAGTCCACAGCGGGGGAGCGACGAGAACCGGCGGCGGGACGACGCCCACGGCCGGAATCGGGCTTGGGCTTGGCTTGGGCTCGGGCTCGGGCTTAGGATCGGGCGGGGGAGACAACCAGCCCGATAGCGACGCGTCTAGCTTGCTCAACTTGGATGCTGATCCTCCTCATTCGGACCCGGTCCCCTCGAGGCTGCGGTGTACGACTTGCCGCCTTCAGCTTGCTTGCTGCCACGCTGGATTCCCAGCACCGGCCTCGCCGGCACCTCGTGCGCTCTACCTGGCCGCAGTGGACGATGCGGCAATCCCTCTGCCCGACCAGAACTGGACCGATGCACTGCTCACGTGCACCATTGTGCCCCGTACCCCACCTCCGGGGGATACAGCAACCTTTTGCCCAACAAGATGAGGATTCGGACGAGGAACCGGTACTCCGCGCACGGAAAATGGCACGGCCAAACCGACCAAACTGCCGTCGTTGGTCTGGTTCAACAATGGCCCATGGACGTGATTCATGTCAACAAAACTTTCGTGGCTCTGCTCCAGCGCGAGAGTCCAGCGGATCCCGTCCCCGTCCTATGCAAGTACGTCCTACCCCCCCCCCCCCCCCCCTCGGACCCCTCTTCGCTTGTATGTGTGTGGCAAGAACTAACCCGCCCCTAGGCCAACGAGGTTTCGGACACACTGGCTGATCCCGAGGAACACTCGTATGTCCCTGCCTTGTACCATACCCCGCTTGCTGCCCACATGAACGCATCTCTGTCCCGGAACCTGTGCGCGCCAGGCCAAGTCCGACCCCAAGGCCCATGGCAAGTCGACCAACAAGGAAGCCAGTCCCGAGGACGACGAGGTGCAGGGACCCACGGAGGCTACCCATGTGCGCGACGGAGGTTCCCACACGCTAGGCGCGCAGGAATCCCAAGGAGTTACCACGGGCTCCTTAGGCCCTCCGAGCTCAGGCGCCTCCCCATCATTAGTTTTAGCCAACTCGCCCCTGTCGCGCTTGGGACAGAGTATCTCCGACTCTACCACCCTCGCCTCGCGGCGACGCTCTGCACCCTACCCACCGCCGTAGCCGCACGGCCACCACAGCATCTAACTTGGGACCTTCGACGCCCAACCCGTTCCGCGCACTGTGCCAACGCCAAGTACCCCCTCCACCGTCGTCCTCGTCGCCTTGATCTTCTCCTGATGGGATCTTTCCTCCGCTCCCTCCAGACCCCCGCTGACTTCCTCGTCTTCCCACCGGTCTCGCCGACCCCTACCCACCACCCCGGCTCGGGATCCGGCACAGAACCCGCTCGCGCATGGGAACTTCGCCGTACCTCACCCCGGACCAGAGGAGGGACTGCTGACACACACTTTGTAGCTGAACTGCGCAAAGTGCTGCGCCCACGACCCGGACACCGACCCGGACCCAGACCCCCCACACAGCACAGGACCTTGCGCAGGACCCTGCGCAGGACCCGGACCAGGACGTGAGCCAGGCGCATGGCACCCCCGGACCCGCTGCACGCCAGCGCGTCCCGTCACCCGCTAGATCCGGCGTGTTCCGGTTCGTCGCTTGTTTGGCGGATGGGACTTGATCGTTGCATTGGCGCGGAGTTAGCGTGCCCTGCCATCCGTCCCGCGCGCTTGCACCCTCGCTCCCTTACTCCTTTTGTCCCTCGCCCTGCGCCCCTGCTGGGCCTGGTCGCGTTTGTTTGTCGTGTGTGGCTCGGGCTCGGGCTAGGGCTAGGGCTAGGGCTAGGACTATGACTAGACTGAATTGTACGTCCGTCCGGGTGGTCTGCAGGTAGGATGGGAACGGGGCAAGGTATGGTCCAGTCAACGTGGGTGCACGTGCGCCTGCAGTTGAAGTTCCGTCAGAGAGACAGTTCGTACTACCCAGCGACAGCTATCTGCGTGCCCATGGTGCGCACCGTGAGGCTACTACTGCGTAGAGAAGAGGAGGAATGGAATGGCGACCAGAGCGGCGCCTCTCGGAGCACAGATGGTTGGAGGATGAAGTAGAGGCATCCTATTAGGTTGGCGCAGGTGCGGCCAGGCGCCGAGGGGCGCAGCCTGGCAGTTCAACTGAACGTTCAACTGAACGTTCAAGTTGAACACTGCGTAATACATACTGAACAGAGAACAACGAACAACGAACGTCGAACATGCAGAATGAAAGTTGCAAGCGCGAGCCCAATCGCACCCAGGCGCGGGGCCAGTGTGCGAACCATTTAGCACCGGTGATCACTGGTCACGCACGTTTCCAACCCCCAAACGCGTGGCTGCACGCGTCGAGCAGCGGCAGGTTAGAAACCATCCTCCATCCTCCATCATAACCGCCAGCCCTCCTCCCGTTGCTCCGCCCGCAGCGACGGGAACAGCAACGGCGCAGCGTCTGCACTGCCTGTGGCCGAGGGGGGAGGAGCGGCTGATCGACTGAGAGCCAAGCCGAAGAGGTGGTCAGAACAGCAGCAGAAGCATTCTTTTATTTGTTCTTTACAGCGCACAGTAGCATGGGGGCTGCTGCTACCGTCTCCGGGGGGGCAAGCGAATGCGGCACTGATCGTGCCCCTCCTCCCTGAGCTGACAAACATGGCCGCGTCGGTCGTGCGCGTCCCCTAACGCGATCACCCAAGGGCGGAATAGAGCGCACACGGGGGCCATCACGCGAACTCGTCGATTTATAGATCTGCCCCAACGGACGCGCATGCTTGAGCCCGTGCGATGGGTGTGTGTGCTGCGGGAGCTCCATGGCGGGACAGCGTGAGGGCGGCGGGGCGGAGCAGGCGAGGCACGCGGCGTGTTGGAGCGTGTGATTGGCAGCGCGCCAGCGGGCGGAAGCAAAGGCGCGCCAAATCCAGACGCGGCCGACGCGCGGACGCGTCTTGTGGGCGGGAGGGTGACAGGCTGGCGCCGTGCCCCACTCGTACTCGTGCCCGATGGCTGCGCTGGCCGGAGGAAAATTCAGCGCGTCCAGCCGGCGTCTCTTGGCTCCTGCCTTCCATCTCGTGTGTGCGCCTGCTGTGCTTTCTGGCCGGCTGTGTCCGCTGCGCTGCGCTTCACTATCACCTGCCGCCCCGTCTCCACCGCCGCCTCCCTCCGCCTGCCCTCCGCCTCCGCCTCCACCTCCGCCTCCGTCCCGCCCCCCACCCGTCGTTGCCACCTCCTGCCCCTCCATGCACACCCGACGATCCCCACCTCCCCCCGTCCCCAGGGCACACGCCCCCCTCCGCACCCGCGTCCAAACGCAAGAGCACATCTGCCCGTTCGCCCTCGCTCGCCGTCGCCAACAAGAAAACCAAAATCCAGTCCCACCCCCAGCCCGACCAGTCCCTCGACGCCGACTCGTCCGCCGATGCGATTGCCCGCCCGGGCGGCCGTGTCTCGACCGCCAAAGGCAGAGCCGCGTACGGCCGCGGCCGCACCCAACAGGCCCAGGCCATGGCTGCCAGCCCCCTTCTGCTTGGGGACACCGAGCCGGTTGAGGGACAAATGAGTCCCGATGCTCAACCGGGCCACCTCGGCCCCTGCCACCAGCACCGCCGTTTCTGCCCTCGCCCCATGCTGCAGTGCACCAACATGCGCGACAATCACCAGCGTTGCCGCTTGCGCTATTGCGACTACTCCCTCAAGGTCTACTACGGCCTCTCACGCGATGATATCCTTGCCCGCGGCCGGGACCCCACCGCGGGCGACCCCAACAAAGTCCAACTTGGTCTGGACCCGAGCCAGATGTGCCCCGCGTCCGAGGCGGGCTACTTGTTCGCTTGCCCTCGGTGCGTGGGCACGTGCGATTGCTCCGTCTGTCGCCACCGTCGGGGTCTGACTCCTTTGGCTCACACGGAGGAAGGCCACGATCGTCTTTCCCATGCTAGAGCCGATGAGCGCCCCCATACTTCCCTCGATGAGGCGGACGAAACTCTTTCGGATGCTCCTGCCAGCACAGGCAAGGCCAAGGCCAAGACCAAGCCCAAGACCAAGGCCAATGCCAATGCCAATGCCAATGCCAACGCCAAAGGGAAAGGAAAAGCCAAGCCCAAGGATACGACTAAACCTACAAAGGGTGCTGCCAAATCCACCAAACAAACCAAATCCGCCAAGGTCAAGGCTCAGACCCCGCAATCTCCAGACAGCTCGGACGATGAGGCCCTGGCGCTCAAGTTCCTCCCCAATGGCAAGCCCAAGTCCTTGTTCAAAGCCCAGGACGAAGTGATGTGCAAGACGACAGCAACGGTGCAGAACTGATGGATGTCGATGGGCAAGACCAGGAGCCCGCCTCTGGCTCGGAGCCTGACCCGTCCTCACCACCGCCAAGGGCAAGTCTGTCAAAACCACTGCTGCCTCCAAGGGCAAGGCCGCACCCAAGAGGCTTCCACCAAGGCCAAAGCGACCACTGGCAAGGGGACCAAAACTACACGTCCAAAGCCAAGTCATCGACCGCCAAAGGCAAGACAGCCGCCAAAGCTACGGCCAAGACAAGGCCAGCCTCGACCAAAGCCAAGGCTACGGGCAGACCAAAGCTACGCCCACCAAGGGAACCAAAGCGACGCCCACCAAGGGAGCCAAAGCAACGCCTACTAAGGCTGCCAAAGCCACCCACCAAGGGAGGGAAGACGACGCCTGCCAAAGGAAGAAATCGGCTGCTTCGGACATCCCCAAGATCCGCCCCAAGCCCGTTGTGGTTGCTCCCAAGTTGGAGGAGGCACCGCTGACAGGTGCTGTCGACTCGTCCTTGCCCACTGCCAATCTGTTCGCCCGCATGTGGATTTACGAGGCTCTGGTTCGTTTTGATGCGGTTGCTACCCCTGCCTCGGTTCTGTTCTTCGTCGGCTGGACAGGTTTGATGACTGGGATCCGCGCATGCTCAACCAGATTCTCGAGGCAGTGACTGCTTGTTTGGCCGGTACGACGACCAAGTCGCTTCAGACCATGCCAACCAAACTACAGCGGTGCTCTGCCGGAGTTGCCCTTGGTCCGGGCGGTGCGGATGCTACACAATGCGCCTGACGCATCGATGCGTGGTGAAGCATGGGAGGCAGCACGCGAGTGGCTCAAGGCAGAGCAGTGGAGATTGAGGACCTGCCTGACGTTGAGCACAACTTTGTCGAAGTGCCCGATGAGCAGGTAGCTACGCCAATGTCAGATGTTCCCTGGCTCCGGGAACAAGCAGACGCGTCCTTACTCGAGCCGGACGAGCCAAGCTCAACAACATTGATATTCCTCGCAAGAATTTGCTGAGGCATCCATCCACAGCGATGACGACATGGACGAGATGGCGCTGACGATAAGGACTATGACGGTGCCCCTTCCGCGGAAGCCAGTGAAGACGAAGATGAAGATCATCAGACCGACTCAACTGGTGCGCAAACCCCCGTGGACGTACCCCCCGCATCAGCAAAGAAAGTGCATCGGGACCGAGCCACGGAGCTGAGGCGCTCTGGCCGCACCCCCGGGGACAGCCGCCATCAGGGCTAACTTCCCGGGCCCAATCGGCTTCCGTATCCATCTCGCGTCAGGCCTCGGCTCTTCCCAGCAGCGCAGCCCGTCGCTTGCCCCCGACCAGGATGGCTCGGTCGAACCAGAGCACGCTGGAGCGGTGGAAGTGGTTGTGACGCCCACCCCACCTCCGACGGCTCCTGTCCCTGCCCCGCCTTTCGAACAACGAGTGGCTATTCTCGGCGCGTTGGTCAACACCCTTGTGCCTCGTACCAATGCCGTTCGGACGGACCTGGTGGAGGCGTGGAACAATGTCGCCGCTTCGGAGCGGGACTCGTGCGGACCTTACCCGATCAAGACGGAGCACAAGGAACGCATGCAGCGCTCAAGAAAAGTTGGACAACGAGACTGTCCAACGGTACATCGAGGAATTGGGACGCAAGGTACGTCTCCCCCCCCCCCTCCCCAATCCCGTCCTTTGGTTGCTGTTTTTTTGCTAACTAATGTATTGCCCCTCTCTGTAGAAAACACGCGAGCAACGCAACGTGGCCTGGAACCTGTTCAAGCAACGCAAGGTGCACTCTACAACCACCCTCAACCGAACCAAGAGCGTTCGGGCCCGCTTGGCACCGACGTTGACGGTCGTGAGTATTGGCACTTGACCGAGTATGTCGAATCTATGCCCAAGAACACCCAGGGCCGTTGGGCCTGGGGGCTCTACATTTACGGCAAACCGTTCCCCCCCCTTCGACTGTCGCCGAACTCAGAGTCACCCCCGAGCTGGACACGAGCACGATCAACCAACCCGATGTTCCCCCGAGCCTCAACGGGATCCTGTCCCCGTCGAGGAAATGGAAACTGAAGATGCCAACCACACCACCCCCCACCTCCCGACGCTACCGAGAAGGCTGGGGATGAGTCCCAAAATGAGGACGAGAAACCAGTGCATGCGGACGAGGCCTCGGAGGAGACCATGAACGAGGCGGGAGTCGGAGCCGGACGTGCGACCCCCACCCCAGTCGCCAGAAGCACAAGTGTGGGCCCAAGAAAAGTTCGTGTTGGAACAGGAACCGAGGTGGCAGATGGTTAACTGGCCCTACTGGATCTTCAAAGTGATCAAGCACATCCAGTATCGCCTTGATGCTGTCGAAGCGGACGAGAAGCGCACTCGGGAGATGGCAAGTGGCAGCGGGCTGTTGTCAAGGCCGAAATGAGGCGGTGGCCGCGGCACCAAGTAGAAAGAGTAAGACCCGCGCCAGCTTTTCCGCCGCGGGGGTACCCCCCCTTGCGCCTGGTGAAGGGCCCCGCTGGGCTGCCGAGGCCGCGGCTGGGATCGTGCCCCTTGCCACACCGCAAGACGGCACAACCGGAGCTGAAGACGCTGTTCCCGCCCCCTTGGGTCCCGCTTCGAACGATGAGCTGGCCACCGCCCGGCTCAGGCTAAGATTGACGCGCTGGAAGAGATCGCTCGTCTCTCGGAGACTGCGTACGAGGAAACGTAAAGCTCGCCGGGCACAGGTGGAGGAACTTGCCAGCGGTTGGACAAGGTCTTGGACTACTTTATGTTCCCCTCGGCTTTGTGGAACGTTCTGAGGTGGAGACGGCGGCCTGAGCTGTCCTTGTGCTCGTCCCTTCCCTAGTTCGTCTTGTCCCTCGTCTTGTCCCTCGCTTTGCCCTTTCTCTTGTCCCTCGTTTCGGGCCAGAAGCCGTTCGTTTTGTTGCGCTGCCCCGTGTTTGGATCCCACTGCGGCTGGCATAAGCAACTAATCATTGTGTGCGAAAAGCCTATGGATACTATTGGACTTGTTGATAGCCAGGAAGTGATTCATATCGGGAAACTCGCGAATAGGAGAATAGGAAGAATCCAAAGGTCCACAACGGCCAATCCGAAAATCGACAACGTTTAGCACTTAGCGGCTGTCCTTGTCAACACGCTCCTTCATTGACAAAGGACTGTGGTCCAAGCGAGAACGCATGGCCTCGATACCCTGCCCCAACGTGCCAGGCCGTAAGTTGTGCGTGTCGGAAACGTGGAACTTGTTGACAAACTGGTCCGCCACTTTTTGCAAGCCTTGGGACGTCTGCATCATATGGTCGTAGGCCTTGTCTTGCAGAGTCGGCGGCACGGGCTTCTCCGTTCCGGCGCCCCGAAGAGCTCGCTCGGTCGGGAGGAGCGTATTGGGGTTGCTAGCTTGCTGCCAAAGGTACGTCAACCGGTTCGGGTCCTGCTTGCGCAGCGCCTCAAACTGCGGCGAGGTACAGGATTGTACGTCCCACCCACGACGACGAAAAGTGAAGCGATTCGTGCCGGGCGCTACTGCCCACCTTGGAGCATGTCGCTCCATACGACACCAACCAGATCGGCCTTGGTCAGGCGCTCATTGTCCACCTGCCGCACCGCCTGCTCCTCGATCGCCATCCGACTCTCGTGCTCCGCCTGCTTGGCCCACGTACCGCTTGTCCTGCAGCGACCGGAGGTGGTCAAAGTCAATCCCCAGCGGCCCGAGGGATGGTCGTGCAGTTGAGCCACCATCCAAGCTAAGGTAATGTCGGACAGGCCATGGAGAGAATAGCCTCCACCCACATCAGCGTGGCACCCTTGGAACCACGTTTGCTTGAGAATCTGGTTGCGAGGAGCGTTTTTTTGTTGGTACCCCAAGGTAGGTAGGAAATCTTTGCGATCCTCGTGAAGTGATAGTGCATGGAACCCATTCTCCACCCCGGCACCCAAGCCCGGGTCGAAAAAGGAAGTCATATGCTCATTGGCCAACGTCTTGAACAGCCCGGGCACCCCAAGAGCAGCCACCGTGTCCCACACACCTACCACCTTGATAGGCACCACTTCTACCGTAGGACTAGGCATCACAGGTTCGCAGGATTGGCACCTTGGGTCAACGTGTCGAACGAGACGGACGCAGGATACTGATGTGCTTGAGCGACTGGGACACCCGTTGGGCAAATGTGCCGCGACCAGGTCCGATGCCACGCTCGCTACTCCGACCGAACTCCCGTTCGGCCAACGACCGGTAATGTCATGCAACACGTAGCACGCCCTGGCAATCGTCCAAGGCTGGTCTGGTCGACGTTCAATGTACGCCTTCCACAGTTCGTTGAGACGAATGCTCTGCGGCTTGGTCAGCACGCCGGCAAAGTCAATCACGCCAGCAATGCACCGCGCCGTAAACGCGCCGCGGGAGAAGCCAAAGAGCAAGATCTCGTCCCCGGGCTGGTAATTGTCGTAAATGAACCGGATGCCCTCTAGTACCTTATCGTCAATCCCTTGGCCCGTGGCGCCCTGGACAATTTTCTGCTTCAAGTCCGGCATGGACCCCAACCCCGTCATGTAGTGCAGGATCTGCGGGCGCACGTACCCGTTCCCATCTGCCCGGTCGGCAGCAGGCAGAATACATTGCGCCAACAGGCCACATTGGTGTACCAGTCAGCCGACGCCGTCTTGGATGTAGCCACACCCTGTTGCACCTTGGTAAACACCGCCTCTCGCGACGCCCACGTGCCATCGCACAGGACGATAATCCGAATGGGGCCACGCCGAGGCCGGTGCGGAGTCGAGGGAGCCGCCTGGCCCGAAGGCGGATATTGGATGGAAGGACCAGGGTAGGACATGGGTCGAGGGGAAACGCAGATGTTAATAGGATGGTCGATGGACGTGAGGAAGGGAGAGAGAGAACGCGAACTGCGCAGAAGAGGCTGCGGGGGCCTCTACATATATTACTTTCCCTGTGAAAGCCAGCTGGGGATTCGGAGTCCACAGGGAGAAGAATTGACAACGTGGGTGCGCGGTGCGTGGTGTGCGGTGCCCCGTGTCGTGGAGAGGGGACTAGCTAGCGCTCTGCGCCACAGTTAAGGTTTGTTGAACGTTGAACCGCCTCATGAAACTGGTTGGGAACGATCGAAGCGTCTCTTTCGGTGTGGCCAAAATAGGTTAGGTACGTACCCAACATCCAACAGCGCTTACCTGTTACATGTTACAAATGGAATCGTGTCCCTCGAACTCCGTCGTCCGCGGTGCCTGTGCGCGTTTCTCTGGGATCCTGAGTTCTGAATCCCCGTGCTCCCACAATTAGCAATTCTTGTCCGAATTCAATACCCGGCGACCGTCCTCAGGAGGGTTAGCTCTCGCCGGCGCTGAAGCGCTGAAGCCCGAGTGCGTCTTCTAAGCTTCCAGCTTCACGGGAAGCTTCAACGTCTTGAAGCCTCAAGCTTCAAGCTAAGCTTCACCAATTCATCGATCATCGATTATCTGATGCAGAAGCCCACGCCGACTGGTTGAACGTTGACGTGTGACGTACGTAGTGGAGTTCACCGTTGAGTACGTTGAGTACTGAGTAGGCCGAGGACACAGGATCATAGCTTCAGTAGCGTCAGTCGTCATGCATCATGTGACATTGACATGTGGCATGGAGCATGTGACATGCATGTGACAGGGGCTACGTGGCCGCTCTCTCCTTCCGGCCGCTCTCCACCCACGTATGCTACTGTGGCTTCTTATTGTTGTGATGCATGATGCATGATGCTAGCGCGAGACGAACATCGATGGGCCCGTGCGCACGACCGTTCGGCTGGTGCAGGGTCTGTGCCCCGATCTGTGTTCGTTTTCCGTTGGTCGCTGCTGCTCCGCCGACCGCTAGCCACTGCCTCGTCCTGCGTCGCCAGCCTCGCCTCCCCCGGTCCGTCGTCAGCGCGTCCGCAGCGGGTGCGCCCCCGCATCTCGACAGGAGACTTGGTAGGTGGCGCTCATCGCACAGACCCAGTGCCTTCGATGGTGCGCAGCGCCATTGTGCGACTGCGGACGGGTGATGCATGATGGCTCTGATGGTTTCCGCTCTGTATTTGCCTGCAGTGTATCGAGTACCTGCGTCTTTTTGCCGGTGGGCGCCTCTCGATCTCAGGCCTCTCAGGCCCCAGGTTCTATATTGGATAGCAGGCCCATTGCCAACTACGTGTTACGCGCCACGCTTGATCCATCGACGCGGCCACGAGGCATATGAGGATAAAGGTATCAGGCGTGCAGCAACCCTCCCTGCTGCCGTCATCTCTTCGCCATCTTCCACAACTCCTTTTTACCCACCAATCTTCTCTGCGTTCTATCAATACATGTGGATTGCCTCGTCCAGCTATTTGCACGTCTTCCCCTTACGCGCCGGGCCAGTCTGAAGCGGGGATCACCGCACTCGGCTTTTATCCCCTGTTTTCTGCGAGATTGTGAGCCTGGTAGATTGTGAGCCTGGTTAGAGGAACCATCATGCACATCATGGGAGGCGAAAACGAGGATGGATAGTTGGTATTCGAAATGGAATATGCTACAGTATAAGAAGGTTGACGGATCGAGCTGTCACCGTGTAGGACTCTTGGTGAGAAGGGGAGGATGACCAGGAGAAGGGGCTTGTTGAGAGTTCTGTTGGCTCTCAGTGTGAGTTTAGTAGGCCTTGGATGGAAAACAGATGACTGTTGGGGACAGACGACAATCATCAAAGTGAAAAAGATGCCTAGGGGCTCGGTAAAAGGGTGGTAGGGAAACCCATATGCTGTGGCCAGAGCTCAATGTAACCAAAACTCGCTAAGCAAAGGAGAAACCACGGGGGGCAATTGGGCACGGTCAGGGATGAAGAGACGGGTCCGTTGTGGAGCAAAGTGCCCTAGCCGTTGATTTCCCGTGTTGCCAAAAGTATCAATCCCGTTGCCATTAGCCAGCATCAAATCGAGCTGGTCCATAAATGCTGAACCGGCCTTGGACCGAGCTTGATAGTAAGGGTTGGTTTGCACGGATGAGGCTGGGCGGGTGGTGAAGCTCGAACTTGAAGTCACACTGGTCGCACGCGAAATGGCGAGAGATGGGGTGGCATGACAGAGGGCGACGAGGGGACTTGGTCCGTCATGGAATGCGCAGCGAAAGGGTTGGTAGATCCGCCGGAGAAAGAGGAAAACTGAGGCTGCAGAAACCATTTGGTAGGGATTGCAAGAAGGCAACATGCTCGTGTACTGAGCGGCGAGGCCAAACATATTTGGTGCCTGCTCGTGGCGTGGCCAGCCACCTTGTTCAGGTGCTGAGGGCAAGGCTTCCACTTGCTGTTTTTCTGAAAGTGCTGCACGAACTTGGGCGTCTTCCCGCTGTTGGTCATACAACGCCTCTTGTGCACGTCTTAGAGACAGAGCATGGTCTTGGGCCAAAGTAGCCCTGCGCTTCTCCTCCAACGCTCGTGCTTTGGCAGCATTTTGGTCACGCTGGCGACGCTCGGCCTCTTGGTCGTACCCAACGCTCGCCAGATCTTCCTCATCAATGAAGGAAGAATCATCAGAAGAGACAGACAACGTGGTAAGAACGCCGCCGGTGGGGGAAGCGCACCCGGATGCGGCGCAACTGATGGTCATTATTAAGGAGCATGCTGATCTCGCGCGCCTTGTCGCGAACTGAGGTGTCGCATGATACGAATGTGTAATAACGGTGAATCATAAGTCAATTGAGATGGCCACACTATCACAGAGCGAAGTAAGGCACGTACCTAGTTCGCCATGATCTTCGCCAGCCTTGCTGGTATTGGAACTCACGCAGGGTCTTGATGAGGTAGACATTGTTATGGAAGTATTCAACGTAGCGGGGGCCGTCACGCAGAAGGTAGCCGACAAGACAGGGGACTTGAACCGTGCCGCCACTGGCGCGTTCGGTCATTCAGACGACGGTCGAGCATAGCCATCATCAAATAAACTGCTCGCGTGAATACGTCCGTCGCACAATCTCAGCCAGTAGATCTTCAGTTGGAGGAGACTCGGTGTTGCTGGTGGCTCGGCGGATCAGGACCTCGGAGCTGCTGTAGCGCAGGTTCTTCAACGCGCGGTATGCGGTTTTGAACACCATCGTGTCGTATTGGAGGGGAGGGCGATACGTTCGCTGTGGAGGCGTATACAGGCCAAACACTCCTCGGACTGAGGGAGGGAGGGATGGCCGGACGTCTGGATGGGGTTGGCCAGAATGGCGATTGAAGCAGGATCAGGGTATTTAAACGCTTACCGGCTGATGAACACAGGCGGGTGAAGAAGCGACAATATAGATGCGGAGATCACTCGATCACACTCGCGCGTCGTGTCTGACTACCCCCATGCTGCTGGGATGTAGCAGCAAGCGCGCGCGCGCAGCGTCCGTCGGCTTGGGGCAGGAGTATACCTGGCCGGGCAGGTGGCCTGTCACGAGATATCAGTGTATGCCGATGAGGAGTGAAGTCGAGGCGAAGCGTGTAGGGCGGACTGGCAGCTCTCAGTGCCTTGCTGACGGCGTCGGTGGGGCATAGAAGAGGGGGTGTGAGCCGCTCCGAGATCTCGCCCGCTGGCGCGTCGACGCATGACGTCATGCGTGAAGCAGCGTGATTAATGTGATGCAGGATTTGGCCATGATGTGCACGATGCATGATGCATGATGCGCATCACTAGTTGGCAATGGGGTAATTACAGCAGATATATGCACTTGTCAGACTATTATGCCATCGATCCAAAAACAATCATTGTTTAAGACCTGGCAGCTGGCTGTAGACACACCTTTCTTCCTTTTTCGCGCCACTGCCACTATCGATTCATTCTTCCACCCATATCGTCTTGATATCTGAAAAAGAGGAAAGGCTGCCACAGTATTCTATAGGCCACGCATCAGCCGCCAACTGATGAGACTACTGAGTCTCGAGATGGGAATGATCAGATCTAGTACTACTGCGTGGGCACAAGCATGGTTGGAATCAAATCCCAGAATGGGAGGACATAATTGAAGCAAGACGACTAGTGGCAAACGTGGAAAGGACTGGTGAGCGCAGAGAGTAACTCTCCTGTCAGCTGAACTTTTACGTTTTGGATTCAAAATGCCCTTATCTGCTGCATACACTTATATATGACACTGTCAGGGGCAGGCACCGCCAGGTGGAACGCCCGGGGAAGAGAGGTCAGAGGTACGATCCCTTGGAGGTCTTAAGGTCAACTCACGGGAGTTACGCGGTTGGGCTGATTGGTGGGTCGGAGCAGGATTAGGGACAAGGAGTGACCTCTCGCGTACAACAGAGGCGGCTGCAGATGTTGCATGGCTAGTACATTGCACCAGCTTGGACGGTAGTAACGCGTATGAAGCCTTCGAGGCTCAGGCACGGGAGGGGGGAGTGGAGGACAAACACTGTCAGAGCTGGAGCTGAACTCTGACTGAAAAGGCGGCTTCGGTGGAAGGGGGACCCACGCGGCTTTTTCCACGTGGCACGAGGAGGGCACACCGACCTGTTTGGATGTGAACGGCTGAAAGCAAGCCACGGGAGCTAGAGGACAAGGACGAGGGCGGAGGAATAACTACGAGCAGAAGTTGCCCACAGAATCAATTCATGGAAACGGGCAGGTTTGGTGAACAGGATAGGCCTGAAGGGCGAGGACGGGGATGGGGAAAGAACCCCCACCGACCATGGGTACAGGCTAGATCAAAAGGCTAACGAACAGAGGTAGAAAGGGAGGCAAAGAACAGAGGGAAGGTTTGCGCAGGCGCAATAGAAATGTAAGATAAACGGGCGCGGGTCGACTATATGGCAAGGATACGACAACTCGATAACCACGCGATGGCTACCGATTCACTTGATCGGACTGAATTGAATTGGGGAGCGGGATCGAGTGTTGGGTAGAGCCGACGGGCCTGAGCTGAGTTTGCATACGATCAAATCTGATCAAATCGGATGTGGCTTGGAACACGCGCTTCGCTTCATGCACACGGAAAAGAGAGAATGCGTCAACTCGACGCGGGCTCGGGGATCTTGGACATGTTGTAGTATGTCGCCGCTAACGGCTCGCCCAGACCTGCTCCTTGGACAAACTCGGCTAGGTCAAGACCGAGACGGTTCGTTAGGTTTGTCGGGTTATAAGGGAGAAGGTAGTCATATTTGGACGGAAGGGTCCATCCCAAAGGTTGTGCAAACAGCAGTTGGGTATAGCTGTGCACATCGGCGCCCTCGTATGGTGTGGGGCTGATGTAAGGAGCCAAAACTCGCCAGAGGTGTAGGTCAAGTTGGTCAACCAGCCCTCCAGAGGGGGTAGGCAATGGTCAAATTAGCCACAAGCGTGTGCAGTCCAACTTCAGACCCGTTCGTCCCGTAGATCGACGGATCAACATAAAGAAAGATATACTTGTCCTCCGTCCCGTGCGCGAGGGCAAACAGCGGGTTGACACCCACTTGCGGGAGAGCCGTGGTTTCTGTGATCGGGGGAATAAGAATATCAGACATCCCTTCTCGCCTTTCACGTCTCATCCTCTATTACCCGATACTCATCGGTCTCCTTTCTCCATTGGGGGACAAAGGACTTACGATTGGGTGTGAGAAGCTGGCCGGGTTGTTCAACGACCGCAGACACGTTCGAGTTGGCAAAGTTGAGGTGCAACTCCGACTGGGCCTGGTAGATGAACCAGGGTACGGATATGTTTGGTGGGACAACGCTGAAGCTGCCTTTGTCGGTAGGGCCCAAGCCGACCGTGTGGGCAGACATGTGAGATAGTTGCGAGGACCAAGAGAGGAAGCCGAGTCATGGTAGTAGGTGGTGATGGTGAAGAGTAAGGAAGGGTGGGGGGATGGAATCATCTGCCTTTTTAAGTGTCCTATGGCAGGTTGTGGGGAAACGTGCGTGAGTGTGGTAGCTCCAATTCGGCCGAAGTATCCGTACGCCCTCCGCTTTTTCGGCGGCTTAGCGGTTACCATACGTACATGTTATACTGAGTCGCACCGCACAGATACAGAGTATGGTCGTCGATCATTAATCAGTGATCGATGGTTGAACGTTGAAACTGCGACGCGTGTCTTGTGCTCTTCTCGTGTGGGGTGGTATACATAAGGAGTTGCCTTTGCATTGGCCAGTATCCGAGGCAGGTTCGCCTCCCGCCACAGGAGGCCACAGGCGAGTCTGCGACGCTTGCTAGGCACCAACCGATCCCCCCCGCCTTGCTCGCCATTGCTGCGACGGTGTGTGTTGCGTCATCAACTGCATCGATGATCATCGATCATCGATCATGGATATGGATCATCGATCATCGATCATCGATCGCCCGTGGTCACAATCACTCACGCGTCACATGCGTCACATGTCGCAGTCACCAGTCACAGTCACTAGTCACTTCGCGCCACACCCTGAGACTGCGGGCAGCCGGTGGGCAGCGACAAGTGCATGCTCGCCCGGCGGGGTGAGAATGAATACTGCAGGCGTCTGGTCGGCGCTACGCGCTAAGCATCAATAGCTGTCACATGTCATGGCCTGGCTGCTCTCGCTCCCATTTCCAGTGTCTTCGTCCGAGCGTCTCGCTCCTTCCCTGTTTGTACGCTTCGTACCATCTAGCCCGACCCGTGACAAGGTCTCAGCCTCTTCAAGCTTCACAATATTCAAGCTACTAGTTCTTGCGACTTGCTCAAGCAACGCAAGCCGCCACCATCGCCCAAACTAACCCTTCGCGACGCACGACGGCCATCACAGGCACACTGGTGACCAAGGTGGACTTATTCCGTCTTGTGCCACCACCAGTTGCCTCCCTCCCGTCCAACAGCCCATCCCGCCCACATGTCGCTCAGGCACTTGGATATTAGCCATCCTACTTTCCATGATTAACTCGTCCCCTGGCTCTTAGGCACGGTCCACAGGGAAAGCCGTCTTGTAGGGTGTCGTTTTCATGCATTACGCGACGATTGGCCGCTTGGGAGGACGTACGGAGAAAAACACAGGAACCTGTGAGCGCGGTAACATACGTCGCAAATCAGAGTCAATATCCAGACAAGCACGCCCCACGACGAACGCCATCAGAAAGAATGGGACGATGAGCATACGCTGCGCGTCTGCGCCCAGTCCAGCCCACGAGGTCTTGGCGCCCGCTCCCACTATGCTGCCCGCTCCTCTTCCCTCGGCCCCTAGAATCGGCAGCGTGGTGAGGGTTACGATCTCCGATCAGCCTCACCATTTGCGGGCCATGACATGCTCTCCATGGAGTCCTGATGGCCCATGTTATGTTCTCCATGGAGTCCTGATGGCGAGGCTGATGCCGCGAGCCGCCGACGCACACCAATCTTCAGAGCGAAAAGAGGCCAGCACAGACCGAGTTGGATAGGCTCACCGACATAGTAGTAACACCAAGTCCTTCCTTGGGCACATTGGCCAGAAGGGCTTCTGCGCCTACGGCATCTTCAGACGGCTCTGCTTCGGCTCGCTCAGCCCCACACTTGACGGAGGCATCAATCCGGCTGGATACAGTGGTACCGCTGATGACCAGGGATGCGGCACGCCGGATACCTTCCCCGCCTTGGCCTACGACTGGCACTAAACTTGAACATCCAAACGGGCGTGGCCCACGCAGTTCAGAACGCCCTGCAAAAAAACATCTAGCTCGTCTTGCGTTCATGAGAACCGAGAGCGCCGACAATGCCTAGCCCGTTTTCAAGGCTGTGCTTCGGCTCGATAGGTGGAGGGAGAAAACGTCCCCCCCCATCCACGCAAACAACAGGGATGGTACAGTTGGGTGGGGATACCCTCATACGTCGAACCGCGCAGCGCAAAAGTGAGGGCGCCCAATGGCCAGTGGCCACGCGATAGGAATCGAAGCTCGTTTCTCCTTCCAGTGCTCCAAAGCAGCACTGGCTTCGCGATGGGGTAGTCGGCCCGCAGCAAAGATCAATGTAACACACTTTGTACCAGTTCTGTTCTTTTGGTGCTTTGTCTTGGTCTCCGTATCGACAAAGAGATCCATCTCCTTCCTACGTAACGCGTGTGCCGGAGTAATGACGTGTGCCCCAAGAACCGAAGCGTCAGGCCCTACCATGTAGAGAGGGGCCCGATGGAGCACCTGCTTTTTTCATCTTCATGCAGGTGCGGGGGAAAGTGCCCACCCAGCGGGCAAGACGGTGCGGGGAATGCGTCGGCTTCCACCTCAATGTGCCGCGCCAGATTGACAATGTAGCATCGGAAGACCTCATGAAGGATAGCTGCTGCCAAATGATCACCGCCCACTGAAGGCATCCTGGCATGGCTGCTAGCCCAGTCGGCGAACCAGATGGCGATATCCATTCTCAGACTCCTTCGAGAGTGAGGTCCATCGATCCAGCCACACACCCCCATTCTCCTAGGGTCCAGCAAGGGGGGATGACGAGCGACAGGTCCCGGCCTGGCCATGGGCCAGGCCTAGTCCCGTGGGGACGAAGCGATGAAGCTGCTGCTGAGCTTGTTTTCCCTTTCATAAAACACCTTCTCTGGCGGGCGGGCAAGCCAGTCTCAGCTGACCCGCATCCTTTTTCTTTGCGTTGCCAAAGTGCGGGAGGCACCCGCTGTGGCCTTTTGGGCCCCGGACTCGTTCTGCGCGCCCGTCATGGCCCTGCACAACAGAGCAGCACCAAACAGCATCTGCTCCTCGCAAAAACACAAGGGCCATCGGTTGCCGCGCGGCAGCGGGAAATGCAATTGTCTGTGCCAGTGGTGCAGCTCATGGCCAAACAGCGCAGTGCCCGCAGTGCCGGCACTCCCTCCATTGGCGCCTCGAGCGACTCGCTGGGGCAGGCGCTGACACGACGAGTTGATGCACTGTATGAGTGCGTGACCCCCCGTTCGTACGTCTGACAAAAGCGAGATGGTCAGCAACTTGGGCCACAGCAACAGAATATGAACCACATACAGGCATCGGCATCTCCACCAACAACGTAGCGCGCTGGACTCATCCTGGAGTTGTAAGTCCAGAGAGGTGTGCACCGCAACCAAGCGTGCTATCAGGGGCGATCAGCAGCAGTACCGTTTCTTTTCTGCTTGTCGCAGACCACCATGGCTAATAACCCCCATTCCTCGGGCTTGAGGTGGCGATCAGCAGAAGCGCGGCCTCATGTTCATAGGCACCAGATCGTGCCAGAAGCTGGCGATGACTCCACCCACGTCTTGATATTGGACCTCAAATTCTTGCAACGCTTGTGTCGACTGAGGACAGCAAATACCGGCAAAGAAAGCATCCACAAGCGGTGGTACTTTGGGTTGGAGCGCTGCTGGCTGTGAGCGGTGTGCACGATGCGTGCTGCTGACCAGCAAGGGGAGTGGGCAATCCCTACTGCTGCCTTCGTTGCCACCACACGTATCATCCAGTTGTCAGTACCCCAAGGGTGGGCCGCCTTCAGGTTGATTTGCATTCCGCCAAGCATCGTGTCGACCGTGCTTGAGCAAAAGCGGCAGATTCGGGAAGGACACGATTCACGTTTGCAGGCAAGGCCCGGTTCGTCGTACCGACAACACGTGGGTGGGCGAGAGTGAACCGCGCGTCTTGCTCGGCATGCTGCTGCAGACCATCGCCTAGGCGTGCGTCCCAGCCGCGCTCTCTCATCGGGCGTTGCATGGACAAGGATGGGTAGCAAGAGGCGGAGGCAAGGGACGCCATCCCCCATGAGCACGCATCCGCCTTGGTGCGCAGCGAGAGGAGAAGAAGCTAGGACACGAGCTGCAGCAGCGGGCCCGAAGTGCTGGTTGGTGGCGCAGAAGCAAAAGCCGCCCCGACGCGACGAGATTAAATTCAGCGCGGTGCTAGGGTTGCAGGTGGTGGTCGCAGCCAATGTGGATGAAAGGCAACTGTGGGTGCGCCAACCGACGCAGCGGCCGCAACGCGACGACCCAACGCTCGTCGCGAAACCGAGCGGTCCAGGTGTGCCGGGGGGACACCCGCACCCACATCGGCACCGCACTCCCCCGCCACTGGACCCTCGCCGCGCGCGGCTTCCCAGCCCAGGTACCCCCTCCTTGGCTGGCGCGTCCATATCGGCCTGCCCTGGCCACGAACCGACCTACGCTCCCGATTCTTGGGGACAGCAGCCCTTTCTGGGTGGCCAGTAGGCGTTTGCCACGCTCGGCAGCACAGCGTACCAAGTAAGCGGCGCCTTGCCTACCAATCCGCACATCCACTTCGTGTCGCCGGCCAGCAGGCGCCGCCGACGCACGGCGCACCCAGTGCACCTTTTGGTCGTGCATCCTGCCTCTCCTCGCCTCTCCTCGCGTCTCGCCCCCCCCTCACGCCTTCAACACCGTCGTCCCCGTTGTCCCAGTCGCAGCAGCCGATTTGGCTACCCCCTTGGCTGTTGCCCCGCCCAGCACCATGTTCCGCAGCTGTTTCGCGTCGAGACCATTGCATGGCGTTGCCCTGCCGGCTGCTCCTCGGACTCCGCCGAGGCAGCCTCGGCGCTCTCGGGAGGCGGCCGATTGTTGTGTTCGCCAGGGTGCTCATGTCGCCTAACATCTCTTGTTGCGGCCAAGAAAAACTACCAACCTAGTCTCTCCTTTTCGCACGAGCAGCAGCCGCTCCAGACCTGCACTGCAGCAGGAAGCGCTGCATATGGCGTGGAAGGCGTCCGCCGTGTTGCCCAGAAGCAGGTGGCTATCCCGTAGGGGCCTGGCCGCTAAAAGAGCCGGATGCAGGTCCGACCCCCTTCGCACGTCCCTGCCCGGCCAAATGGCAATCAGGATCGTCCGAGCAGACCCCACCGAAGGGGGAGTGGAGCGGGTCCTTTCTTTGCCAGTGCAGCTGCCCATCGTCAAGTGGGGCAGTGCCTCCATGGCCACCGCGTACGCTCGTATGCCTGGAAAAGGGGTATCGATCCAGGCAGGCTCCTCGTTGCATGGGTACGTACGTCCCAGTTGCTTATGGTGCGGTGTTTGATCTGCTTTGGTTGTTAGTAACTTGGACAGTGAAAGAGAACGTGGGTAACGTACCACCATCACAACGTGGTCCAGCAGGGAAGCGACAGTTCTGAGCGAACAGTGCCGACGGCGCCCTGATATCACCAACCAAGAGGAATTTTCCTAGCTGGAGCAGGTAGATAGGCGGCAAGGGATGAAGCACTGAGGTGTTCCTCAACACTGAGCCATGCATAATGTTCCAGTCAAAGCAGGCAACTCTATTATTGAACGGGGCTGCTCCTTCGCGGGTTGGGCGGTGCCTTCCATGGCGACAAACAACTTGGCGGTTCAGTGCTCGGCATCTTGCGAAGCTTGATCAAACGGATAAGGCGAAGTGTATCCAGTAAGTATATCGTCCCCTCCGGTTCCTTTTCTAGTGGGGTTGCGTCATGACCTTGAAAAGATCGTCATCATATAAGTACGTTCTTGGCCGCCAGATACGCCAGTCGGTCCTCCGTATCATTCCAGTTGTTGTAACACGTTGTGGTCCCCGCTCCCCTGTGGTGTGCTGGCCAAGGGAGTTGAGGTACAACCTTGAGATCAACAGTGTATCGGGCAAAGAAGGGAGTGCTCCCTCTTGCGCAGTTGTGAGAGTTGGGATGGTGCCCCATCTACTCAGGAGACATGTGCGAGTTAGCACATCTCCCTCCTCGCGCTCTTTCTCTCCTTTCACCCCCTTTCGTCCGCGGCGGGTGCCAGGAAGGACGCAGAAGAGTATCCCAACGGATAATGTGTCATCGAACGTACCGATACAGTTGAGCCAGAACAGCCACCATGGCCGAGATATCGATGATTTGGTTTTGATCGATCTTCCTGAGATCGTCCAGGGTCGCCTGGGCTGGGGGAGCCGTTCGTCCGACCACTGCCGATTCGGGGCATAGTCATCGGCACTCAGTTGCGTCACATTCATCGTCTTGCACAACACGTGGGGCGCTTCGAGACAGAGGGGCAGGGCGGCACGAAGGCCGAGGGGGGACTTCTAAAAGGGCTGCAGCGGCCACCTGCCACTATTTTCATGCCAGAGTCGTTCGTACGCAGGGGCAAACCGTTTCTTGGCGGGGAGCAAGTAGATAAGCGGGCGAGGGACAGTGCCGAGACAACAGCACCGAGGGTTGCGTTGGTCGGCACGCACCGATATTGACTAGGACGAGATGTTCCACAATGGCATCCCCGCAAGCATGGAGCCCCAGGCCACGTTGACGAATATAGCACTGTTTTCTTTGCCCTGCGAAGGAGCTTCGCCAGGGGCCAGAGGGGAGGGAGGGGGTGAACCAAAGGCCGCCTCGAGCAGGCCCCGCCCCGAACGGCCCCCTCGCCCTCGCTGTCGGTCTCCTTGCCGTGCGATCCACCCCCTTCGCTTCCCACTCCGTCCCCCTCATCCTCGTCCGACGCCAACCCATCGTCAGATCCACCAGGCAAGGGGACCAAGGCCGCCTCCACAACGGAAGGCCTACGCGCAAAGACAGCGTGGAGCGCTGCGGGGCTTACTCCCTGCAGTGCATGCGTTCAGCCGATGAGTAAGCTGGCCTTCGGCATGTCATCCTCCACCCCGCTTGTGTCGAGGAGAGGGGATTGAGACCCGGCTACAGCGAATGGAGCCCGGGCTGTACACCCATACCTCGAATGACCCCGCATTGGTCGCCCAGCCACAGTCAGCCGGCCCAATGCACATTCTGAAAGTGCTGACCGCAACAATGACTTGGCATACGTGGCGGTGGAGGTGGAGAGGCAAAGGGAGGAGGCGGCTGTTGCAGGCCAGACCAAATGCGATGTGCCAACCTCAAGATGCACGTGCACATGTGGCACTAGGGTTAGGAATATATGGGCCGCCACACTATTAACGACTCAGATCTCAGGGAAGGAGAGGGCATAACTTCAGCGTGGCATGTGCTACGTTCAAGCGGTATTAGTACGAAGTGAAGGGGTGGGTAAGAGGACCACTGGGCGTAGGGTGGCGGCGGGGAGGTCGATCGCTTAGCAGGGTTGGGGTGCAAAGTCGGGAGGTACCATGCGGGGCAGCTGTTGCTCTCACTGTTGCCGTGGGCGGTGGGGAGGGGTCTCTTACTGTACCTAAAAATGGAGCTCTGGAGGGAGGCTGGTGTGGGTAGAAAGAGAGGCGTAGGGCCCAGCTGGAGAGGAGGAGGGTGCATCATGAAGGGTGGCATCGAGCATTCTCACGTGTGCCTCATCTTCTATCGCGCTATATACGGACTGGGTGATGCCGTGGTGACCGTGGCGATCGGACGGGATGCGGTGCAGTCACGGTTCTATGGTGATGGATGGTGGTAGTGTTAGACTATAGGGGAATGTATTGGACTGTGGGGGGATGGGAGAGAAGTCCCGTACGGAGGTTACAGGGGGATTGAACAACACTCTGGTGAGTGGCCGGACGGCACTCTGCCCAGGTGGCCTGCCAATTATACTAGTAAACAGTATATTCACAAGTCAGCATCTGCAGGGGTCAATATATGTCCCAGTCGGAAGAAGGTCAGTATATCCACAAGTCGGAACCTTACAAGGGGGCTCCTTAACAGAGAGGCAACAAGGGGGAGAGGGGATCAAACGGCAAAAATTCACTTTCTTTAGTTTCCACTTTTTTTTCTTTGCCAATTTGTCGTATGGATCGGTAGGGTTGGCTTGCAGGGGTGCAAAGCCCCCCTCTCTCCGAAAAGAGAGGGGGGATCAGATACTAACATCTCGAACAGGACTGTGAGCCTCCACCAGAGAGATAGGGGAAGTGGGGGTCTCGTTAATCCATTCATGCGCGTCACGAATTAAATGACGAGGCATTTGGCTACCTTAAGAGAGTCATAGTTACTCCCGCCGTTTACCCGCGCTTGGTTGAATCTCTTCACTTTGACATTCAGAGCACTGGGCAGAAATCACATTGCGTCAACACCACGTTATGGCCATCGCAATGCTATGTTTTAATTAGACAGTCAGATTCCCCGCGTCCGTACCAGTTCCAAGTCGCTTGTTCAGCGCACCTTTCGGACCGCGCCGCAGCGCGCCGCCCAGCCGCCAGGAGCTTGCGCCCCCGGCAGCACCCAAGCCTTGGAGCCAATCCTTCTCCCAAAGTTACGGATCAAATTTGCCGACTTCCCTTACCTACGTTCTCGTTTCAACTAGAGGCTCTTCACCTTGGAGACCTGCTGCGGTGATCATACGACCGGGCGAGAGACTAGACACGCACCAGGATTTTCACGGGCCGTCGAGCACACACCAGATGCCAGCGTAGCGCCAGCACTCTTCCCACGCCCTGCACCGTCTCTCCGGATAACCCGATTCCACGGCGCATTCTCAGCATGGTTAAGCAGAAAAGAAAACTCTTCCTGGGGTACTCGCCAGCGTCTCCTGGCTTGCTTGCGTTACCGCTCCATACATCCTCATCCCGGCGACGGAATCTTAACCGTCTTCCCTTTCCCGAACCACACCCCCCAAAAGGGTGCTATGGATCAGCATCAGCCTATCGGTTAGGATCGGCTCACCCATGTCCAACTGCTGTTACCATGGAACCTTTCTCCACTTCAGTCTTCAAGGTTACTCGCTTGAATATTTGCTACTGCCACCAAGATCTGCACCAGGGGCCGTTCCACGCAGGCTCACGCCCAACGCTTCGGCACAAACCCCCGCGCCT
>RSEE01000136.1:0-12500 GCA_003971905.1 Moniliella sp. 'wahieum' | reverse complement strand
TGTCCTCGGGACCACCCCCTCCATATAGTACACAACAATATCCACCCCCCTGCGACCGCCGCCTCACCGATCACCGCTCAGCCCCAAGGGCTACGGAGAATAGCCTGTGACAACTAGGCAGCGGCCGCTGGACGGCCAGAGGACACTGCACGGGTGCTGGCAGGCGGGGCGCACACTGCCCGGGTGCTGGCAGGCGGACGACCGGTGATTTTAATCTGAACCGCTGACCATTTGCGACGCTCCGTCGTATTGTAAAATCAATTTTAAATGCATGCAGCCGCGCACTTCTGTAGGGTTGCACTTGCGCGGCGAATAACTCGCCAACCGTTGTTCCCCCCGCTGGGGCCAATTAATATTAGTTGTAGCGGGGGGTCACCCCCACCTCGGGTGCAAATGGTGCAGACAGCGCACAACTTGCCGGGCACCGGTGCAGCCTCAAAGTTTTCTTGTAATGTCCTGCACAGCTCCTGCACGGTTGGCGCTACAGTTGGGAGGTACTATTGGACATTGTCACGGCAGTGAGGAGTACCTCTGGTGAAAATATGCGGCCGGTGGGTCAAATACTGTGGGAGCTATGGCGGTTGGAAGTTTTGAGCAAGAGTGAACAAGAGGTGCAGCGCCTCGATGGTTGGCCCGACGGCCGTGGTGTATTAGAGGGAATGTAGCGGGAGGGTGGGACTACCGCTGTGCAGAGTTGGGCAGCGGTGGGTACAATACCCATCGAGCTACAACGGTTGGTAGGTATCAACAGTACTCAATCGAGACTGCACGTTTGCTAACACTGCCCGGTGCTGGCATCGAATTAAAAAGTACAGTCGCTGGACAGCCAGCGGACACTGCACGGGTGCTGGCGGGCGGGCGCACACTGCCCGGGTGCTGGCAGGCGGACGACTGGCGATTTTAATCTGACCCGCTGGCCATTCTGTTCGGTCGAACGGTGATTTCAGTCGATGCGTATCACCGAGACATCGCGCCGCCCACCAGGACACCGTGCGGTGATGCAATGGGTGACACCGCCCCGCCGTATTGCAAGTAAATCAATTTGGAATGCCTGTAGCAGGCGCATTCAGTAGGGTTGCACTTGCGCGGCGAATACCTCGCCAACCGTTGCTCCCCCCCTGGGGTCACTTAATATCGCCTGTAGAGGGGGGTCACCACTACCTCTGGTGCAAATGGTGCAAGCGGCGCACAACTTGCCGGGCACCGGCGAGGCCTCCAAGTTTTGACGTATTTTCCTGCATAACTCCTGGATGGTTGGAGCTACAGCCGGGGAGTGCTAAGTGGGACGGTAGAGGGAGGGCAGGAGTACCTCTGGTGAAAATGGGGCGCCGGGGGGTGCAGTACTGTTGGAGATATGGCGGTGGGAAATTTTGAGCAGAGGTGTACACGGGTGCAACGGCTCCATGGGTGGTGCTACAGTCGTGGTGTAGTAGTGGGAAGTGTAGAGGGAGGGTGGGAGTACCGCTGTGCAAAGTGGGGCGGCGGTAGGTACAATATTCACCGAGATACAACGGTGGGTTGGTATATACAGGGGTCTGTAGGGTGAATGGTACTAAGTGAGGTGTACTAGGGTTGCTGCTGTGGCGGAAGTGCACTAATGGGACTTGGTACGGCAGCCGAGGACTAGCGCTGGGCGAAGTGGGGCAGCTGTCGGGTGAGTGGTCATGGAGGGGTGACGGTTGGTAGGTGGTATCGACAGTATATGTCCTATATAGGGTGAAGAGCACGGAGGGTACCACTTCTCCCTCCCCATGTGCTGCTACCCCGAAAGTGCACTAATTGGACTTGGTACGGCAGCCTAGGACTAGAGCTGGGCGAAGTGGGGCAGCTGTCGGGTGAGTGGTCATGGAGGGGTGATGGTTGGAAGGTGGTACGGAGGGTATATATGGTCTTATATAGGGTGAAGAGCACAGAGGGTACCACTTCTCCCTCCCCATGTGCTGCTACCCCGGAAGTGTACTAATTGGACCTGGAGAGGGAGCTATGGACTAGCGCTGGCCGAAGCGGGGCAGCTGTCGGGAGTGGTGAGGGAGGGGTGACGGGTGGTAGGTGGTACCGACAGTATATGTACTATATAGGGTGAAGAGCACGGAGAGTACCACATCTCCCTCCCCATGTGCTGCTACCCCGAAAGTGCACTAATTGGACTTGGAGAGGGAGCTATGGACTAGACCTGGGGGGAGTGGGACAGCTGCAGGGTGAGTACTCAGGGAGGGGTGATGGTTGGAAGGTGGTACCATTGGTATATATGGTCCTATAGGGTGAGGGCCGCCGAGGGTAGCACGACAGCTCCTCCACCGTTGGTCCCGCGGGCGGGGTGTTCTAATTGGACCTCTAGAGGACGGGTGGGACTAGCGCTGGGTGGAGTGGGGCAGCTGTAGGGTGAGTACCCACGGAGGGGTGACGGTGTACACATGGTCCTATAGGGTGAAGGCGGTGAGGTCAGCACTATAGCTCCTCGACGGTGGGAGCTGCGGCTGGGGGGCTCTAATTGGACTTGTAGAGGAGGGATTGGACTAGTGCTGGGTGGAGTGGGGCAGCAGTAGGGTGGGTACCCAGGGAGGGGGGCACCACTGAAGGTACTATGTGCACTATAGGGTGAGGTATGCGGGGAAGTGCTGTAGCTGCTGAACCGTTGGAGGTACGGCCAAGTGGTATTAGAACGAAGTGGAGAGGGGGGTGGGAAGGAGGTGTGGGCGGAGTGGGGGCGCGGGGGGAACACTTGCCGGGCATGGGCGGGGGGTCAAAGATGGGGGGTAGAATGGGGTGTAGCGCCGCAACGGTGGCCGATGGGGGCGGGGTGTATTAGTACGGGGGGGAGCCCTGCCGATGGAGGGTGGGTGTGCAAAAGGAGGGCGGGAGGGGGGCACGTACCAAAGAGGGGGGGGGCAAAAAGAACCGCGGCACCGAGGATTCCCACGTGGTCCCCCACCGTAGTACTGACTGGGCGATACTGTGGTTAACTTCGCAGATCGGACGGGATGCGGTGCTTTCACAGTTCTATGGCCGCGGATACACAGGGTGTTTGGAGGGGGGGGTATGGGGGGGGTATATTACAAGGGTGTCCGACCGGTCCAGATTTAGGGGCGGGTTTTTGAAACTGCTATTTTTGATGTTTCTGATGGCCGGAGCGCGTGCGGCGGCACTGTACGAGTCTAACGGTACCATTGGCTCACCACCACCACCACTGGTTGGCGCACCACACCCAAAAATGTGTCATAGGAGGGGGTCACCCGAGGTACTCCGCCCACTTGGTATTTTTTTTATCGATAACGTGGACGACCTCTACCCATTATGAAACGCGCGTGCTTCGTAGCTTTCGACTGATCTAGGTTGCAGCGCAAGCCGGCGCGAATTCGCAAACATACACTGTTTTGAACAGGGTCAACCCCCGGGGGGCATGACATATATATGCCGGTTAAGGTGACCCCGCATTGGGATTACGTCTTCAACGTTCAACGTTCAACATTCAATATTCAACGTTCAACGTTCAACGTTCAACGTTCAACCGGTCAACCGTTCAACAGTTCAACCGTTCAAGGTTGAACGTTGAAGTTCAACCGCTCGACGTTCAACCGCTCAGCCTTGAGGTCAAGCTTGCGGCCCCTGAGGCTCAAGCTCAAGCTCAACGGTCAACGTTCAACGTTCAACGTTCAACGTGTTCAACCAGGCCGTCGGCCCGGTGGTCCTCTCGCTGGTTGACAAGTTAGAAGTTACGACGTGCGCTTGAGCTATTCTAACCATGGAACAAGCGGTGGCTCGGGCCGCTGCTCGCGCAGCCCCTCGATAGCCACCTTCCGAGGCGCTTCCTGGGGCAGTACCGACGACCTGCCATACATCTGCTACGACTCTGCCGCGCCCGTGCTCATGCAACCCCCCGGCACCCATAGTGTACCATCGCTATCAGCTTGGCTGTTACTGTTGTGGGATCATGAGTTGCAGTGCAAGCGCGTGGTGGGTGGAGAGGTCCAGGAGGTCTGGGGATGGTGCTGGCGCATGCAGATGGCCAGGTGGACACCCATCCCGCACGCAGATTGACCAGATGTTGATCCATTCATCATCAGTCCCATCAATGCCTCAGTCCAGCAGGCCACGAGAAGGAGGCGGGGGGCGCGGGGGCGTGCGAGGTGGTGCGCGGGGCAGTTGGGCCTGCAGGCACGTCCGCTGAGCGTTGAGCGCTGGCCGAGCTCTCCTACACTGGCATCTGGCGGGTGCAGCGTGGCGGCGTTGCCGTTGTGAACGGCAGCAAACAAGGGGCAGCGGGCGTAGCGGCGGTGCTCTGCGATGCGGCAGGCGTTGTGGCCCCAGTCCATGTCAGGCACAGTGCAAGCCGCATGGCCCGTGCACTTGGTGTGCCAATGCGACCTGTGATTCGCATTGGGTGCTGCCCTGAGGCGCCTGAGGCCTGAGGCCTGAGGCCTGACCGGTGACCTGAGGCCTGAGGCGTTGAAGACGTCGAAGCTTGAGGCGCTATCATGCATGTCATGCATCATGCACATGCAAGTGCAGGCAGGACCGCACCAGCACTGAGGCACAGCCGGTGCGGCACCAGCCACCAGCGCTGAGGTGTTGAAGTACTATCATGCAGGTGCAGGCGGTACGACACCAAAGCTGGGGCGCAGGCAGTGGGAGCACTCGCACGCAGGTGCAGTGGCTGCACCACCGCTGAGGCCGAGGCCCGGCGGTCGGAGCACTGGACCGCGGGCGTATCGATCATCGCCGAGGAGTCACCGAGCCACACCGATGACCGAGGACGTCGATCATCGAATCATCAATAGAATGACATACAATGATGTAATGAGTACTGACATGGTACTGACAAGTGACGCGTGATGAGTGACTGGAGACTGGCTTGGACATGCGTGGTACTGCGGTGGCTGGTGCGCTGGTGGCGCGTGACGCGTGACAGGTGACAGGTGCCGCGGTGCGGTGATGCAGCGCATGGGGCATGCAGCATGCGCGATTTGACATGCGACATGACATGGACATGTGCCCTAGACATATGTTGTCAGCATCAATTGGTGATTTTCAATTTGAAATCGGCCCCCACCTTGTTTGAAAAACCACTAGGTGAAAACCAGCGAGCCCGGTTGGTGAAAATTGTACAAGCTCTGGGCCGGGCCGGCGGGCCGACAGGCCCTGGCCTAGACATATTTTCCGGAATGGATGGGAAGATTCCGCTCCTGGATTGAGTGCCAGAGGAACAAAAAGTACCTGGGTACCCTCCGTGCCGTCTACGTGGAAGGATTTGGGTAGATTTGATTCCTCTGGCCGGCCGTCCAAGCCTGTCAGGGGGCGTCACCCACCCCCCACGCCCCCGGGTGACGAGGGCGGCGGCCACGCGCGTCCCCCTCGCCAGTTTGCAAATACCAGTGGCGTTTTAAT
This sequence comes from Moniliella sp. 'wahieum', assembly GCA_003971905.1. Lineage (NCBI taxonomy): Eukaryota > Fungi > Basidiomycota > Moniliellomycetes > Moniliellales > Moniliellaceae > Moniliella > Moniliella sp. 'wahieum'. The sequence goes on along the minus strand of RSEE01000136.1, from coordinate 7,115 downwards.
TACGTGTGGCGCATCACTTGCACCCCCCGCTGCAGCCGCGCCACCACTCTCACCACCATGTTGAGCGCCGCCACCACCACCATACCATGCCCAGCGCCGCCATCGTCCTCTCCGCCCCCAGCGCGCAGCTGGCGCTCATGCAGCCTAGACGTATGTTCAAAGATTCAATAGTCCCCTGGCGCATAACAATCGAGGCAGAGGTTATCGCCACCGGGCTAGCCCGTATGCGATACCTCAATAGTCCTGAGGCCTATGACCTATGTAGTCACGGCCGGGCCCGCCGGCCAGCCCGGTGACCGCCCAACGGTGACCGCCGCCTGCGAGATGTTGGCCGACGGCCTAGACATATTCCCAACTCCCGAGGGATGTCACGGGACTGGCTGTGTCACGAGATCCCTGTGATACATCTAGATGTACTGGAGGGATCCCACCTGATGTATCCGAGGGTATTTTTGGCCTTGCCGTCATGACCCCCGGCGCACCCGGTGACCGCCCACCGGTGACCAGCATTAATTAAATAGCAACGCCGCCGCCGCCGCCGCCACCACCGCCACCACCACCCGGAAGGCCGTCGCCACCACCTACCACCACCACCCAACGCAAAAATATTTTTTTTCAGCACACCTCCTGATCTACCTGGCAGACACCATATTCGGTGTCGTTTGGGGGGTAGCCCAACATTTTTCTTTGAACGTGTTGTATTCGGCCCAGAGGGGTGTCATGTTTTGGTGGCAGGGGGATCGGAAGGGCACCCTCTGGACTGGGGTGTGTGAAATCTGAGGTCAAACGGACCGTGCACGGCCGAGATACGACGGATGGGGTGGGTCGGGGTGGGTAGGGTTAGGGATGGGTGGGTGTAACTTTTGAACGGGTGGCCCAATCGAAAAACGGAGGCCATATGCTGCATAGAGCGGACGATTTTATAGCGAGCTATCGCCTCGGCATAACTCCCTCCCCTTCGGGTAGCGAGCTATCTACCCTAGTCAGATATTCACGTGAAGGACTGCATAACTCCGTCGATTTTCTCTATGAAAATGACGTTTTTCGTCTCAGAATTGCAGAGGTTGCAAAATGTCAGGCACCACAGTGTGTAAGTGCGAAAATGTGGCGCCTGACAGATGGTGACCTCTGACAGTTTGGGCGCGGGGCCTGTGTCCTGGAATGCAGAGTTTACGCTGGCCCGTCTGAAACGTGCGGAGGGCGAAGGGAGGTGCCTGACGGTTGGTGACCTCTGACAGTTTGGGTGCGGGGCCAGTGTCCTGGCGGTGCCAGCTCGAAATGATCGGCATGGGGGCTACTTACTAATGAGCCCGCATGTGCCGCCCGCTAACACGGCATGTGCCATGTGACATGTGACACACGCTAACGCCGCATGCGGCAACGGATGTGACAGGGTCCGGGGCGGGGAATGTTCCGTGCGGGGTGGAGCCAGAGTGCAACCGCGGTGGCATGACCGGGATGGGGCATTGCATGTACGTGTGAGGGTGGGTTACAATGGGTGTGTGACATGCGACGCCCTGGGGACGCCGCGGTTTGGTGACGATGGTACGCCCGACAGGCGACCGCATCCACGTGCGTTACCGGGGAGCGTTGAATGTTGAACGCCGGGGCTGGCCTGGAGCTGCAAAAGCGTGACGCGCAATGCTTGCAGCTGCTGCCAAGATGCCGCGTGCCGGAGCGGGGGGGGCGGCCTCCTGCGGAGGACGCAGTGGCGCAGGGTGTGCGCTCAGGTACATCGTTGGCAGCGCGCTCCCGCACGTCCCTCAGGCCCAGCGCTCAGTCTGAGCTGCCAGTGCTTACGCCCAGCGCCCAGGCCTCAGGCCTTCAACGTTCAGGCCTTCGGTCCAGCTCGGTTGGGATTCACTGCAAAAGCGCGGCCCTGCTGTACTGCCGGGTGGGCCTGGGGTGCAAATGCCAACTGTGTTTCGATGCATGCTGCAGATCAGGACAGTGCACACCAGTGCGCTGAGCTTGCCCTGAGCAAATATAGCCGGCCCTCCAACGCTGCTTGCGCCGTGTCCAGTCCCGACTCTGGCCTGTGGCCATCCGACCGCTGTCCACCGCTGTGCGCGCTGCCGGCGCAGCGCATCTGATGTTGGTGTGCGCAAACCATTAATCCAGCGCCGCCACGCCACCACCACCGCCCCAACCCCAGCCACATCCACCACCACCACCACCCATGTCACCATGCATGGCCGTCTCGTGGTGAGCATCGTCCATATCCGTGCTTCATTTGGCGCTAGCACCCTCTATGCGCGTTGCCCCTGATCGTGAGGCAGATGGAGGATCTGATGCATGCCTCCAACAGTGCTTGCTTACCGTTGGTAGCATGCCAAATGTGAGCCAGAACGGATGAGAGACGGCTGAGATATCGCCATTTTGGTCCCGCCGGCATACGCCACCATCTCATCCCAGCATGCATCGATCCCAGCCGCTCCCGCTCAGGTGCACGCCTCATCCAAGCCTCCCGCTGCAGCGTACTCCCTCGCCTTCCACCAGGGCAGGCCTACATCGACTACCATCTGCATCTGTCCTCCAGCTGAAGCGATGGTGCACAGCAGGTCCAAACACGGGCAGGTGGGTGTTGATGGCGCCGCCGCTCCACCAGTTGTCGTCGGATGTCAGAGATCGTCGCGCCCCATCGTGCACTACAAGCAGGGCTTCCAGGGGAGGTAAGGCGCTCCAGGATTGGTCCAGCATTGAGGTCAGAACACGCCCCAACATCTGATGTTAGCTTGATTCGGATGAGGGTCTATGTTGACGGTGCCGGCACAGCACCAATCCTCATCAAACAATAGATTGCATACATGCACATCTTGCATCAGAAGCAGGGCTTCCATGGGAGGTCAGGGGCACGCAGATTGGGCCCGGATTGGGGTCACACCACATGTGAACATCAGAGGTTAGGTCCAAACAGCGGATGGTCGATGTTGATGCTGGCGGCGTTCAACCAATTCTGGACGAATCAGAGATCTGTCAACGGTGTAGCGTAGCCCAGAATCAAGGCTTTCAAGAATGATGATGCGCTTTTGATTCGGTCCAGGATTGAGGTTACACCACATCCAATTACCTCAGGTGCGGTCCCGACGGCGCACGGTCCCAACAAACAGCGTCGGTGCCCCACCAATTTGGGACGAGTCAGAGCACGAGTGGTGGCGTAGCGTGCCCCAGGTAGTCCTCTTCAGACGCGCACGCGTGGGGGCAAGACGATGCACCGCGATGGAGAACGGGCGTGTGGCGGTGGATGCGTTGGTGGTGGTGGCGGCTTGGTCGATTTGGTGGCGGCCGAGCCAATCTGACCGCGCAGGCTGCGCGTGCATCGGTGCAATTGCAAATGTTAATATTTTCAGCCAGCGGCGGATGAATGCACGGGCCAGGCGACGGATCTGGTTGGTTTCTTACCACGCCCCCCCCCCCAACCCGGCTGGCTTTGCCCGCCCCCCAAGGTCTGTTGCCTCGTTTAACCCCCTCGTTCTGAGCCTCCAATCTTCCACTTCACGCTTCCCGCGCCTCATCTGCCACCCCCCAGGCCTCCGCTGACCCACACGCTTCTGTCGTCTGCCCAGCTTCTGTGTCTCTGCAGCCACCTCCCACCCCGTCCCGGGCCGGCTTTCTCACGTCCCCCTGCCTCCCCACCCGCCCCAGCGCCGCGCTCCCACCTCCCACGCACGCCCAGGCCATCCCCACCATTGACTCGGCCACCATCACTATTCATTCGGCCATCGCCACCGTCGGGCCGGCCAAGCGGAAGCAGGGAATGGTGCAGGGGATGGTGCATGGCGTTGTGCATGCTTGCTGGCCTCGGTCTGGCGTCCTGGCCGTCCAAGGTCACCGTCTCGGCTGCTGCCACCGCTGCCGCGCTTGAGTGGGCCGTCTGGACGCTTGGCTTGGCCATCTGGAAGCTCGTCTCGCCCATGTACCCACTTGCCTCGCACCCGTCCCAGCAGACCGTGCAGCTTGCCATGCCGTCCCCGTCCGACGCTCTGCCTAGTCAGATATTCACGTGAAGGACTGCATAACTCCGTCGATTTTCTCTATGAAAATGACGTTTTTCGTCTCAGAATTGCAGAGGTTGCAAATGTCAGGCACCACAGTGTGTAAGTGCGAAAATGTGGCGCCTGACAGATGGTGACCTCTGACAGTTTGGGCGCGGGGCCTGTGTGCTGGAATGCAGAGTTTACGCTGGCCCTCTGAAACGTGCGGAGGGCGAAGGGAGGTGCCTGACGGTTGGTGACCTCTGACAGTTTGGGTGCGGGGCCAGTGTCCTGGCGGTGCCAGCTCGAAATGATCGGCATGGGGGCTACTTACTAATGAGCCCGCATGTGCCATGTGACATGTGACACACGCTAAAGCCGCATGCGGCAACGGATGTGACAGGGTCCGGGGCGGGGAATGTTCCGTGCGGGGTGGAGCCAGAGTGCAACCGCGGTGGCATGACCGGGATGGGGCATTGCATGTACGTGTGAGGGTGGGTTACAATGGGTGTGTGACATGCGACGCGCTGTGGACGCCGCGGTTTGGTGACGATGGTACGCCCGACAGGCGACCGCATCCACGTGCGTTACCGGGAGCGTTGAATGTTGAACGCCGGGGCTGGCCTGGAGCTGCAAAAGCGTGACGTGCCAATGCTTGCAGCTGCTGCCAAGATGCCGCGTGCCGGAGCGGGGGGGGCGGCCTCCTGCGGAGGAGGACGCAGTGGCGCAGGGTGTGCGCTCAGGTACATCGTTGGCAGCGCGCTCCCGCACGTCCCTCAGGCCCAGCGCTCAGTCTGAGCTGCCAGTGCTTAACGCCCAGCGCCCAGGCCTCAGGCCTTCAACGTTCAGGCCTTCGGTCCAGCTCGGTTGGGATTCACTGCAAAAGTGCGGCCCTGCTGTACTGCCGGTGGGCCTGGGGTGCAAATGCCAACTGTGTTTCGATGCATGCTGCAGATCAGGACAGTGCACACCAGTGCGCTGAGCTTGCCCTGAGCAAATATAGCCGGCCCTCCAACGCTGCTTGCGCCGTGTCCAGTCCCGACTCTTGCCTGGGTGGTGCCTGGGCGAGCGCCCAGTTGGGGATCGGCAACGACAGTAGGCCCGTTCCTGGCCAATGCAATCACTAGTGTCATAGTGGCAACTCATGGCGGCAGCCACGGTCCCTGTCTCGATACTATGCTTGCGTTCTGTGTCAATTTGCGTCGCATCCTGTTTCTTCCGCCTCCACCCGGATACTTGTCTTTGCTCCAGCACTTGTTTTTTCGTCCTCCTCCGGTGTCAAGGCGTTCGACATGCGCCATCTGCTATGGCCTTTGCAGAGGCTAGTCTGTCTCTTCCACCTTGCCGTTAGGCCTGTGTTTGCGGGGGGGGGGGTGCTTTGGGTCCCACGGGAGCGAAAGCCGCTCATCTTTGTTTCTCCCACCACCTGATGAGCCAGCGTGCTGTTTATCCCCCGTGCCTGGTTCTTCCCCTGGAGCGGCGAGGGCGTCAGCCACTGCATCCGCCAATCTTTCGTCTGTGATTCTCTCCTTCTGACTCTCATTGGGTGTCGCGCTGGCCGTTGGGTCAGGTGCTGCCGGGTTTGATTTATGGCCCAGCTCGATGGTGTCGCCAGGGTGTGCGCCGTGCCACTAGGCTGGAACATGCGACTTGTTTATGTTGTGGCTCGGGTGGACACGGCGATCAGGGCAAAACGAGATGGTCATTGGATCTACGTACGAGACCCCATTGTGGATGGCAGAAGAGGGAGGGCAGATTACGGGTGGGGGGCAGGGGGGTTGGTTCGACCTGGGTGGGGTCATGGATCATCAGACTGGCGCCTGAACCGTGTCTGATTCTGGTCCGGGCCTGACCAGCGGACTCGGGCTGGCTCGAGCTGGGGTAGGATGTGAACACGACTGAGGTGTGGATTTGCTCGAGGGCGCTCAGCGGTCTTGGTTTGTGTTTGCAGTCGCTGGCAGGGGCAGAGCCAGAGCTGGAACCCTGATGCGCCGAGCCGTCCCAGGTTTTACCTGCATAACGATCTGTGTCAGACCAGGAAGGTGTGCTGCCACCACACGGGCGTGAAAGATGTGTTGGGGTGCAGTGTGTGGATCCGACCCATGTTCCACATCAAGCAGGGCACACTGCGGTGAGCTTTCGTTGCGGAAACAGCGGGCCCTCGAACGCTGCTGGCACCGTGGCCAGTGCCGAGTCTGGGCTGGGTGGTGCCTGGGCCAGGCGCTCATTGGGGATCGGCAACGACGGTGGTGCGTTCCTGGGCGGGCCAGGCGGGGCGATGGGTGCAGGGGGTAACGACGGTGGTGGTCAACAGAGACAAGGGGCGCCAGGATACAGGCCAAGCGCACCGCGGCAGGCCGGCGGAAAGAAATCATCCACCCGCGGGAGCGGTGAGGCGAGCGGTGAGCGTGTGGGTTGGGATGGGTGATGGGTGCCATGTGCCGGGGGCCGTGCGCAGCGGTGCCGCTCGTGCCTGTTGGTCTGCCTGACCACCATCGTCCCTGGCATGCGCTCGCGCCTGCTGGCGGCGTGGGCGCCGCACCTGAGCCTCGCCGCTGGCTGCCCGGGACCGCACCTGAGCCTCGCCGCTGCCCGGCACCTTCCCGCAGGGGGGACGCACCAGCCGGCATGGGCGCCAGCTGGCCTGGGGGTCTGCCCCAGCCAGCAAGCCCACTCTTTAACCCACGCATCCTTGCCCTGTCCCCCCCCCCCCCCTTCCCCCCCCCTTCCCCCGCCCCTTCCCCCGCCCCCCCCACCCATCGCACTGTGCTTCACGCCCAACCGCATCCCACCATGTCCACTTCTCCCATCCCCGCCCACAATCCCCGCGGCAATCCTGCCCATTCACCACGCGCCCCGTCCCCGATGCCTTCGACGCCTCCTGCCCGTCCGGCCGCTACTCCGCCGTCTGCTCAGCCCGCTCGGGCTGGTTCGCAGTCTCCCCCCGCCGAGCCTCGCTCCTGCCCTACGCTCAGGCTGCTCGGCTGGTTCGCAGTCTCCCCCCCGCCGGGCCTCGCTCCTGCCGCCAATTCTCAGGCTGCTCGGGCTGGTTCGCAGTCTCCCCCGCCGGGCCTCGCTCATCCTGCCCCTGCTGAGGCTGCTCCGCCTGGTCCGGTAGGTCCCCCCCCGGCCGTCCCTGAT